>VMOF01000035.1:43800794-43816240 GCA_011764245.1 Trialeurodes vaporariorum
ATCCAGCAGGAAATGAATTTTGTGGGTCCGATGTCTCTCCTTCCATTGTCATGACTTGCTGGCTGATTCGAATTATTGAAGACACGATATAGCGGAGATGGATTAGTCCTATTTGTTTATAACGGCGTCAGGTGATTTTGTATACAAGGCTTGGAGTCATTCCGTCTGAAATAAAGGGCTTCAATCTTTTTTACATAGTCACAAGACACTGTTTAAACCAAGGGGCTAATCCATTCCAGCTATTTTGGGGCCGTCCAAAAGTTCATAATCACCCAAGCAGCAGAAATTGAAATTAATTGAAAAAAAAATCGACGATTATCAACAATTTATTGCAATTAAATTGAAGAAGGTAAAATTGCAATTTTATTGAAATAAATCTGACTAAAAATTGCAATTAAATCGCGATTAAATTGACATAATAAAATTGAAATTTCATTGCAATAAAATTGCAATTCCATTGCAAAAAAATCGCAACTTCATTACAAAGAATGAAATTTCAATTGCCATTAAATTGCAATGGAATCTGGATCAGATTTGGATAGTGTCCACTCAGTTTTGCGGATAAAATTGCAATGTAATTTCAATAAAAGGGCAATTAAATTTGGTCACCGAAGCAACAACAACAAAAAAAAAAAAAGTGTTTCCAGTTTGTCGACACCATGTTGCAGGAGCGGCTCGTGCAATTTGGCAACCGTGCATTTTTGCCATTTAAACCTATGCAAAAGTATAGATTTCTTGAGTGCAATGTGTCCCTCATGAGGATCGAGGAGCAATTTTTTTACAAAGGCGCAAATGGAGAAAAAAAATTGTTGCCACAATTCACGAACCGCCACTGCCATGATGTGCAACAACTTTTAAAAATTGTCTAACAACTGTTAAAAAGTTTTAAAAATTTTTGGACGAATTTTTAAACAATTGTGAAAAAAAAAATATTAATAATTTTTGAAAGTTTTTCAATAAATAATATCAATATTTTTGGCACTCACTTTACGCGAGAAACCCAAATCTGCGTCCATTTGTAAAAATTAAAAATCCATTATGGGGGCGATATGCATATAGTCGCAGCGTCATTTAAAAATTTGCCCAAAATTGAACGAACGAACTTTGGGTAGAAAAAAATCTACACAGCAAGCACTCTGCGATGGGCTTGGCGCTGATCCCCAAAAATTTTGATTTAAATTTGACTTTTAGGCCTAAAAAAAAATTCGACAATTTTGGATGATTTTAAACCCCCATTTCGGGTATCGGCGCCAAGCCCATCGTAAAGGCTTGCTGTGTAGATTATTTTTTACCCCAATCGTTCAATTTTTACAATATTAAGTGACGCTGCGATTATATGCATATCACCGCCATATTGGATTTTGAATTTTGAAAAAGGACGCAGATTCGGGTTTCTCGCGTGAAAACACCTCCGGAAACCAAATTTCATGTAAATCCGTTGAAATCTAGGCAAGTTAGACGTGATAAGCAAATCGCCGCCATCTTTAAATTTTCAAAATTTAAATAGTAGATGACATTTTCGACTTCCTCTGTGAAAATACCACTGGATGCTAAATTGTTTGTAAAACCGTTGAAAACTAAGCAAGTTAGTCATGATGAGGATATCACCGCCTTTTGGATTTTTGGCATTTGAAAAAAAAGGGAGCAGATTCAGTTTCCTTTCGTAAATATGCCCTCGGAACTAAAATCATGAAAATCCGTTGATAACTAGGCATATTAGACTGATATGCATATCGCCACCATCTTGGATTTTCTAAATTTAAATAAAGATGGCAGATTTGGCTTCCTCGTGTGGAATATCTCCCAGTCTCAAATTTCGTGCAAAACCGTTGAAAAGTAGGCAAGTTAGTCATGATAAGCATATCGCCGCCATCTTGGATTTTCGAAATTGAAAAATGGATAGCAGAATCGGGCTCCTCGACCAAATTTTTCCAAGGACCACCAATTTTTACGCTAATCGGGTTACATCCGACCGTATTTTCCAAAATGAACGTCCGCAAACTTTATCTTAAAATTTGTTGCAAATCCTCAATTGTCAGGGCAGTGTACTGGTTAGGACGCAGGCTAAATTGATAGGGCGCGGGTTTGATTCCCGGTCGTGGCGTTAAACTTTGTCTAGAATTTGAGAGAGACAGATGTTAATTCACCCCCAAAAAATATGATCATAATTTTTATCGATTTTATTCTTCCCAACCCCCCCCCCCCCCCTCTACTCCACCGCCCCCTTTTACTTTCTCTCCAATTTCAACCCCATAAATTGCAATTTAATTGCAATTTAATTGCAATTTCCCTTCAATTTTGCTTCAATTAATTGCCACAAATTGCCAGGATATTGAAGGAAAATTTGGGAATTAATTGTTGATTTTAAATTTCCAATTTAATTTCAATTTGCTTGCAATGAAATTTCTATAAAGTGTACAATTAATTGCAAAATTTCTGCTTTGGGGAACCTTCTGATACGCTTAAATTAAATTTTTATTTTTTCTAAAAGTGTAAAAAGTTTTCATTTATCAAAGTTTTACCTAATGGATGTTTTGTGTGATTTAATAGGTACTTTAAAGAAGCTTCCTGAGGAAATTCTTGTCTATGGCTCCTGAAAAACCAAGGCCCTTTAGATCCTTCGCCCTCAATTAATGGCAATGAGAGGCAACCTAAAAAAAACTTGAGAATAAGTAACAATACAATGGCCCCAAATTTGTTGAAAGAAGAAGCTAATTTTGATTGGCAATCATCGAAAAGTAATTTGACGGAGATTTTGAGTTCATTTTCAATAATGAACGTTACAGTGATGTTCATTTTATTGTCGGTCAGGGCTCTCAAAGACAGAAGATACCAGCTCATAAATTGGTTCTTTGTGTCAGAAGCGTTGTTTTTGATACTATGTTCAATCAGAATTGGTCATCAGAAAATAATGACATTGAACTTCCAGATGTTGAACCTGCTGCCTTTTTAGAATTACTGAGGTAGGTATTTAGTCATAGCATGTCCCAAAAATGATTGGACTCAAGAGTTCTATGGCTTTTATGAAAACACCAGCTTCAAACCCCCAAACACACTACCAGATTGGTCATGAGAAGTAAGCAGCAGTTGTTTTCATTCATGCTTTACAGTTGTCGAGTCCCTTATTCTTGGGACAGCCTGTATTTACCTTAATTTTTTTATTGGGTAATTGAATCAAAATTATTTAAAATATAATACAAGATATTAATCAAAATAGTTTCCCCTAAAATTTTTCTTGACTACTGTTGAAAATTTTTGAAAAATGTTTTCTTGTGTGATTGATCAAGGACATCTCCTCCGGGGGTATCCAATTTCAGGATCCTGAAGATAGGAGGGATATCACCAAATCAAATTTTTAAAAGGGGGTGACCCCAATCTCCAGTTAGAGCAACAGCTAATGAACTCTTTATCTCAAAACTTTCACAAGTTATGACACTTAGTCTGCCGTGCTAAGGCTGATTGCCGTAAAAGCCAAAAAAAAAAAATTGAGTTAGACACGGAAATGTACTATTTTTGACATGCACTTTCACGTGGTGAAATCAGAATTCACTTATCTCCTTTAGTTTCTGAGATATAGAAAGCTGCCTGCCGTAAGTACCCAAAATCGGTACCTTTACTCAGGAGAAACGCCGAAAGCGCCAGGTCAGGGGCAGAATGCAGTATCTCCAGCCGAGCTGAGTGGAGATGCGGCGTTCTACCTGTGTATGGGGCGCTTCCTCGGCGCCCCTTTTACACAACAATGTATGCCCCGCCAGACGGAAAAAAAGCCGTATGTCCATCGTGTCTGCTCCCTTCTTTTGATCTTTTGTTATTTGGAGCAAAAATATTTGACTTGGCACCCTTTTACAACAATAAAAATTCAAGTGAAGATACATATAATTGATGTATGTACGAAAACGTGCCAAAATCGAAACCAGTTGGAGGGCCATGCTTTTAACTTTGAACGCGTTTTACTCGATTTCATGTGCAGTGGAGATACGGCGTTCTTCCTTAGCACGGCAGCAGTGTCATGGTGCCAATGAGCCCATATCCAAGAATTCAGCAGCTGTACAAAAAAGTGAGTGAGACAAGGACAGAACATAGGACATCCTTTGTTATTGTGAATCAATGCATCATGTTTTGAAAATTTTGTTTAAGTGGAAACTGGAAACATACTTAAGGCATGTGAAATTTATTGGCGCAATAAAATCCGTGGAACTGCCCTTTTGTCGTTGCTTGGTCAATGTCATAGCGTTTCTAGATTTGTGGTTAAATTATCATCTTGCACAGATTTAGATATAATTATTGATTAATAACGTTCATAAGTTTTTACTATGGGAGTTTAGTGCCCATCAACCAAAATGCTATGAAGGAGCCTCGCAGGAGTGTGCCATTCGAGAAGACCTGCACAAGAGCTAACAAGGGGAACGTCTCAAGTGTCCGCCTCCGATTTTGATAAAAAATAGCTCAAAAACTTTATTGAGTGACGCTGATTAACACCCTGCACTTTCTTTTTGCCAATGCGCCTTTAAAGTTGGTGAAAAAAAAGTTCAAAGTTTGCAGCTGAACTGCGCGAAATCGTCGGAGCGTGCTAAGGGTGGCGAAATCGTAAGGTGAATGTACCGTCAGCCTGTGGTGTAGTGGCTCCGGCGCTCGATCCGCATACGCTAGGTCCCCGGTACGATCCCCGGTGGAACCATCATGTTTTTGCACATACTTTTCCTCCCGTTCTGGAGTTTTCTCGCCAAAATATCCTTTGAAAACTTTCTCAAAATTATTTTTACATCATTCCTGTGGATAGAAGGTTCGTTTTAAGTACGTTGAAATCAACAATTTGAAGGCACTCGAGTGGGTTTTCGCGATAAATGTTACAGTGTTACACAAGGAAAAATAACATACAAATAATCTTGGAACTATTTAACGAAAATTTGGGAAAGAACCTTTTCTCTAATAACTATGTTTTTTTATTCCTCCCTCCATTTTTTTAAATTATTTTTGCAGGGAATTTCAGTGTCCATGTAAGTGTCAGAGGTGGTTTGTGAGAGGCCTTTCCAAAATTATTCGTATGTTATTTTTTCTTTGTGTAACATCTATCGCGAACACCCACTTGAGTGCCTTCGAATTGTCGATTTCGACGTACTTCCATCCACAGGAATGATGTAAAAATAATTTTGATAAGGTTTTCAAAGGATATTTTGGCGAGAAACACTCCAGATCGGGAGGAAAAGTATGTGCAAAAACATGGAGATTTCACCGGAGATCGAACCAGGGACCCAGCGCGTGCGGATCGAGTGCCGGAGCCACTACACCACAGGCTGACAGTACATTCACCTAACGATTTCGCCACCCTTTGCACGCTCCGACGATTTCGCGCAGTTCAGCTGCGAACTTTGAACTTTTTTTCACCAACTTTAAAGGCGCATTGGCAAAAAGTAAGTACAGGGTGTTAATCAGCGTCACTCAATGAAGATTTTGAGCTTATTTCATCAAAATCGAAAGGCGGACACTTGAGACTTTCCCCCTTGTACGATACAGCTGAGGCGACTGACGGATTCTATCTATCTATCTATCATTTGTATTTTTTGTAGTTTCAGCTCCACATTAATTTTTAAGTGTTTCGTAAAAAGTCACTTTTTTCTCTATTTCAGATTTTTATATACAGATGTTGTCGTCCTATCCCCCAAATCAGCCACAGCAATTTTATATGCTGCCAAAAAATGCTGTTCCTGTCCTAGAAACTAAATGTGTGGATTACCTCAAAAGCCTTTTATGCCCAAAAAACGCATTCACACTTTTAGCTCAAGTAAGTAGAGAAAAGGGTTGGATTTTTTTTTTACATAGAGTGTCCCAAAATGACTGCGACTGCCTCTCGTACGGGCGTTTATCGCATCCTAGCAATATAATGACGGTTTCAGGCTGTAGTCCATCTCATTAGCTTTCGAACAAACCCCAAAAAACAATAGATTTGATCCAAAATTGACCGACTTACGAAGTTTGTTGGGAAATGTGTTTGATAGGACCCTCCAGAAAATTTTAACAAATTTATTTTGCAAAAATAACATTTTGTTTGCCTATTTTTTTACAATATTTTTTTCATGGACTTACTAAAAGTCAAAAACTGCTCAGTCCTCATCAGATGACGCATTTTCAGATTCCTTCTCCCGTTCTTTCTCGAAATATCGGCCTTGTTCTCGGATACACCGCTGCGTTCGCTCTTCCCATTTTTTTAAGATTGTTTTCTGAAATTCTTCTTTGGGGAGAAAAGTTTACGGTCTTTCGCCACCCCCCCTTTCAGTCTGGACTTGGCCCCGTGTGACTTTTGGCTTTTTCCTTCTTAAAAGAATGTATGAGGTCTGTGATTCAGCTCGATCGACAAAATCAAGTCTGCTGTGCATAAATTCTTCCGGAGTTTCCCCGAAGAAGAATTTCAGAAAAAAAAACTTGAAAAAAAGGGAGGAGCGAATGCAGCGGTGTATTGAGGACAAGGCCGATACTTCGAGAAAGAACGGGAGGGGGAATCGGTAAATGCATCATCCAATGAGGACTAAGCAGTTTTTGACTTTCAGTAAGTCCATGAAAAAAATTGTAAAAAAAATAGGCAAATAAAAAGTTATTTTTTCAAAATAAATTAGTCAACATTTTTTGTAAGGTACTATCAAACACATTTCTGAAAAAAATTCGTAAGTCGGTCAATTTTTGACCAAAATTTATTGTTTTTTGGGGTCGTTTGAAAGCTAATGAGATGGACTACAACCTTGAACCGTTGTTGTATTGCTAGGATGCGATAAAAGCCAGTACGAGGGGCAGTCACAGTCTTTTGGGGCCCCCCATGTAATATCCAAAAAAATCTGGTCTGGCAGGAGGGTTTGTCGGATATTCTGTACAGCTGGATATGTTAGAGAATCCAGGTATATGGTTGGAAAGTTGGGGCTGTATATCTGGAAAATTTGATTGAATGATTTTGTAAAAAACCCCATTTTTTTTTCACTCACTAAAGCAAAATCGACCATAAAAATTAAAAAGAAATTCTTACTAGAGCAGCACGCAAGTCAAAACGTTTTTGATATTTTACTAATCCCATCAAAACCTTTTCCCGGGTGCGCAGAGGGCATCAGGTAATTATGTCTGTCAAAAAAAGCCGTTCCAATGATCCACTCAAAAATGATATGATGGGAACGGCAAGTTCCTCCAAAAGGGCATCCAGCAGGGCAAATGTTTCAAATCTTTTTTAAAAATCAACACTATCCATCTGCGGCAAATTTTAGTGAAGGAAAACTTTGAGGGATGTATTTCTTTATTTTTTTTTTTCAAACGCAAAAACTTGCCGCCGTTCTCCCCTTTAAAAAAAGAAAAATTTTAAATTTATTGTTATTTTTTTTTTTTAAGGTGATGAACGGCGGCAATTTTTTGCGTTTGAAAAAAAAAATAAAGAAATACATCCCTCAAAGTTTTTCCTTCACTAAATTCGCCGCAGTGGATAGTTTTGATTTTGAAAATGATTAACATTTGCCCTGCTGGATCCCCTTTTGGAGGAGACTTGCCGTTCCCATCATATCATATCTTTGAGTGGATGCATTGGAAGGCTTTTTGTGACAGACATAATTACCTGATGCCGTCTGCTTGCACCTGGAAAGGTTTTTGATGGGATATACTCTGGTTTTAGCTTGTAAAATTCCAGTTTCTCATTCCACAAATAAAAGCTACAGTTGTTATCCATCAGCTGACTAGCCAGCAGTTATGATAGTTTCCGGACAAAATTCACATAGACTCTCGAGGCTCATTTTACGATAGGGACAACAGTCTCATTTTCCCCTTTTTTTTCCCTGATCCATATGCTAACCTACAGTTCCGTTTCCACTGGCCGTCTCGCCGCTGGCCGTCCCGCCGCTGGCCGGTCCACCGCTGGCCGATCCACCACTGGCTAGTCCGCCGCTGGCCAATTCGCCACTGGCTGTTTCGCCACTGGCCGATCCGCCACTGGCCGGTCCGCCTCTGGCCAATCCGCCACTGGCCGGTCCGCCTCTGGGCGATTCGCCACTGGGATCCGCCAATGGGTAATCCGCCGCTGGCCGGTCCGCCCCTGGCCGATCCGCCACTGGCTAGGCCGCCGCTGGCCGATCCGCTACTGGGTAGTCCGCCGGTGGCCGATCCGCCACTGGGTAATCCGCCGCTGGCCGATCCGCCGGTGGCCGATCCGCCACTGGCCGATTCGCCACTGGCCGATCCGCCGCTGGCCGATCCGCCACTGGCTAGGCCGCCGCTCGCCGATCCGCCACTGGCCGATCCGCCGCTGGCCGATCCGCCACTGGCTAGTCCGCCACTGGCTAGGCCGCCGCTCGCCGATCCGCCACTGGGCCCGGGCCGCCGCTGGCCGATCCGCCACTGGGTAGTCCGCCGGTGGCCGATCCCCACTGGGTAATCCGCCCCTGGCCGATCCGCCACTGGCTAGGCCGCCGCTGGGCCCATCCGCCACTGGGTAATCCGCCGCTGGCCGATCCGCCGCTGGGGATCCGCCACTGGCTAGGCCGCCGCTGGCCGATCCGCCACTGGCCCGGGCCGCCGCTGGCCGGCCGCCGGTGGCCGATCCGCCACTGGCTAGGCCGCCGCTGGCCGGTCCGCCGCTGGCCGGTCCGCCGCTGGCCGGTCCGCCGCTGGCCGGGCCGCCGCTGGCCCGGGCCGCCAATGGGTAATCCGCCGTTGGCCGGGCCGCCTCTGGGCCCATCCGCCACTGCTAGGCCGCCGCTGGCCGATCCGCCACTAGCTAGGCCGCCGCTGGCCGATCCCCCACTGGCCGGTCCGCCACTGTCCGATCCGCCACTGGCTAGGCCGCCGCTGGCCGATCCCCCACTGGCCGGTCCGCCACTGGCCGGTCCGCCACTGTCCGATCCGCCACTGGCTAGTCCGCCACTGGCTAGGCCGCCGTGGCCGATCCGCCACTGGCCGGTCCGCCGCTGGCCGATCCGCCACTGGGTAATCCGCCGCTGGCCGATCCGCCGCTGGCCGATCCGCCACTGGCTAGGCCGCCACTGGCTAGGCCGCCGCTGGCCGATCCGCCACTGGCCGGTCCGCCGCTGGCCGATCCGCCACTGGCCGGTCCGCCGGTGGCCGATCCGCCACTGGCTAGGCCGCCGCTGGCCGGTCCGCCAATGGGTAATCCGCCGTTGGCCGGTCCGCCTCTGGCCGATCCGCCACTAGCTAGGCCGCCGCTGGCCGATCCCCCACTGGCCGGTCCGCCACTGTCCGATCCGCCACTGGCTAGGCCGCCGCTGGCCGATCCCCCACTGGCCGGTCCGCCACTGTCCGATCCGCCCTGGGTAATCCGCCGCTGGCCGATCCGCCACTGGCCGGTCCGCCTCTGGGCGATTCGCCACTGGCCGATCCGCCAATGGGTAATCCGCGACTGGCCGGTCCGCCGCTGGCCGATCCGCCACTGGCCGGTCCGCCGCTGGCCGATTCGCCACTGGGTAGTCCGCCGGTGGCCGATCCGCCACTGGCTAGACCGCCGCTGGCCGATCCGCTACTGGGTAGTCCGCCGGTGGCCGATCCGCCACTGGCCGGTCCGCCGCTGGCCGGTCCGCCGCTGGCCGGTCCGCCTCTGGGCGATTCGCCACTGGCTGATCCGCCAATGGGTAATCCGCCACTGGCCGGTCCGCCGCTGGCCGATCCGCCACTGGGTATTCCGCCGGTGGCCGGTCCGCCTCTGGGCGATTCGCCACTGGCTGATCCGCCAATGGGTAATCCGCCACTGGCCGGTCCGCCGCTGGCCGGTCCGCCGCTGGCCGATCCGCCACTGGGCGATTCGCCACTGGCCGATCCGCCACTGGGTAATCCGCCGCTGGCCGATCCGCCACTGGCTAGTCCGCCAGTGGCTAGGGCCCCCGCTGGCCGATCCGCCACTGGGTAATCCGCCGCTGGCCGATCCGCCCTGGCTAGGCCGCCGCTGGCCGATCCGCCACTGGGCCCGGGCCGCCACTGTCCGATCCGCCACTGGGTAATCCGCCGCGGGCCCATCCGCCACTGGCTAGACCGCCGCTGGCCGATCCGCCACTGGCCGGTCCGCCGCTGGCCGATCCGCCACTGGGTAGTCCGCCGGTGGCCGATCCGCCACTGGCTAGGCCGCCGCTGGCCGATCCGCCACTGGCCGGTCCGCCGCTGGCCGGTCCGCCTCTGGGCGATTCGCCACTGGCCGATCCGCCAATGGGTATTCCGCCGCTGGCCGGTCCGCCTCTGGCCGATCCGCCACTGGCTACTCTGCCGCTGGCAGATCCCTATAGCTCAATTTTGTAACTTCAGGGAAATAAGGTACTGTCACTACCATTCTCATCAAATAAACATATCAGTTGTAAACTCCACAAGTACACAGCAAAGAACTTTTGTCACTACTTGCTTATGAATAATTATACTAAAATCACAGAATAATACATTGTATAATTTTGTGCTAAAAACTCAAAAGGGACTGTAAAACATCAGAAAATACTCTCCCTCCAGTGATCAACAGTATTACGGTACTCAGCTGTTGCATTTGCAAGCAATGAAGTGGGAAAAAGAAGCTCCGCGGTTATGCCCAAATTCGAATACTTTCAGCTTCAGAGCTAGAATAGTTATTAAATAAATGAATATGCAAAAGTACCTAACTGTGAGAGCAAACCAACCTTTTCTGTACGCGTGCATACAGCAAATTAGAAGCACACAAAGAAAAAACTAGAAAAGATGTTTGGTACATTTATTTAAAAAGAAGAACTGAGGCGGACAAATTTCGTAATTCACGGCCTCCGTTGCAATGGGCCTGTTGCATAGATCGGAATTTTGATGTTTTTCAGTGAAAAACAGAACGTCCCGAGCAAGAGAAAAACGTTGATGGTCTCCGTTTTTCCCTACGATGCATCATTGCAGAGAAAACACGACATGAAAATTTTGGGCCCGTTTGAAACGACCCTGTTTTGGCGGGAAGAGGTTTCGGTGGCTCGCTACGTCACGATTTGTATAGCCGAGCGGTGCGGGAGTGGAGACCAGCGAGGCCAGCCGCTGTCTCGTTGAATTCTAACGGCACGGCACTTACGCGGCAGTCGAACCCATCCCTCTTTACACGCGATTTTCTCGAATATCGTTCGTCTCACGTAAAAATTTGTGAGGGTCAAATCGAAAAAAATAAAAATTTTCCATGCTGTTTGATGACTTTATTTTCCTGCTCGAATGGGTTGACATCAAATGCGCCAGACCGCAAAAAATGACGGAATAGCGCATAAAAGTCCGGTATTGCATTTTTAAAAGTAGTTTTTTACCCGTCTTAACAAGAGGCTCTTAAAACTTTGAGTTTAATGATCCGATAGGAAATTTTGTGTTCTTAAAAATTGTCCCCAGCATTTTCCTTGTAGGATGAACGGTTATTGAGATACAAAGAGAAAATCAGTGAAAATTACCGCTTTCCGTCAGAACTCCCGGATCATCAACTTTTGAGTTTTTCCTATTTCCAAGCGGACAGAAAAACTATGAAAAAACTAAAAGTACGCGTTTAAAAGGAAATTTTACGTTCTTTAACTTTGATCCTTACCTGATTTTATGCAAAATGCATCGTAATCGAGATAAATGAAAATTAATGCAAAAAGTTGAGTTGTTCCGGGTTAAAATAGTGACTACGACTCCGGAGTTCTCGTACATTTACCTGCATTTATTTCGATTACTATGCATTTTGCATAAAAAGTGGTAAGGATCAAAGTTAAAGAACGTAAAATTTCCTTTTAAACGTATACTTTTAGTTTTTTCATAGTTATTCTGTCCGCTTTTAAATAGGAAAAACTCAAAAGTTGATGATCCGGGAGTTCTGACGGAAAGCGGTCATTTTCACTGATTTTCTCTTTGTATCTCAATAACCGTTCATCTGATGAGGAAAATGCTAAGGGACAATTTTAAAGAACACAAAATTTGCTATCGGATCATTAAACTCAAAGTTTTCAGAGCCTCTTGTTAAGACGGGTAAAAAACTACTTTTAAAAATGCAATACCGGACTTTTATGCGCTATTCCGTCATTTTTTGCGGTCTGGCGCATTTGATGTCAACCCACTCGAGCAGGAAAATAAAGTCATCAAACAGCATGGAAATTTCATTTTCTTTCGATTTGATAATCACGAATTTTTACGTGAGACGAACGATATTCGAGAAAATCGCGTGTAAAGAGGGATGGGTTCGACTGCCGCGTAAGTGCCGTGCCGTAAGAATTCAACGGGACAGCGGCTCGCCTCGCTGGTCTCCACTCTCGCACTGCTCAGTGCTCGGCTATACAAATCGTGACGTAGCGAGCCACCGCAGCCTCTTCCCGCCAAAACAGGGTCGTTTCAAATATTTTAAATTTTAGCAACTTTGCACCCTTTTTTCTCGGTGTTTGCGCGTCCAAATCAAAAAAAGAAAAAATATGGGGTCAATGATTTTCATTCTAATTTCATAAAAAAAATAAAAAAAGTTCATGCAACAGGCCCATTGAAACAATAATCACTTGTATCACTCATGTATTTTTAACGAGTTTATTTCAAAAGTGTCAAAGAGGGAGAAATGTTTTTTTTTTGAATGATTGCAGTTGTTGTTGACTGACGATGAAGCGTCGATTCTCGCGGCGATCTCAAAAACTAAAAAGGGAGTAGCCAAAGAGAGAGAGTTACCGCGTATTTTAAATAGCCGTTATAATAAGAAATTCAGTTTTTTATCATTTCTCAATAAATATTAGACGGATTGCGTTCAAAAAAAAAAAGGGACGAGCACAAACACGCTGGTTAAAAAAGACCAAGTTTGATGAGTTTGGTTGCGTAGTTTTTTCGCTACAGGATCATATCAAGGCACGGTTTGGGGGGAAAGAAATAAATTTTTGTAAATTTTAAGCGTTTACGCAGCGCAATTGTCAGGTCGTAAGGGGTGGTAGTAGGGTGGGGTTACCTGACTTGCCGTCTGCGTCTACCGACGCTTATGATATGTGTCACTAGGGAGGGAAGGAGTAAACTCCTCTCTTAATATGAAGGTATCAATGAAGAGGGGGGAGGGGAGACAACAAATCTGAAAAAAACACATAGCGTTTCATGATAGACGTGCCAAACTGACAAATGGCCTTCTGCTCGACATACTTTTCTCAATTTGGTTGGCACTCTAAAAATATCAAAATATCTGGTTTCTGTTTCCGGTATCCGACCAAATACTGAAATTTACCATCCAACAAAATCGGTATCAGGCGTAACTCTACTGGCAGGGTATCTAGTTTGATTGGGTATCAACTCATCTGATTTGGTCTAGTTTGGTTGTTTTAATGGTAAAAAGACAATACTTACAGTGTAAAGAAAAGGACAGAATGCATTAGTTATATATTTTATGAGGAAAAAAAACTTGAAAAAATTAGAGGAAGCTTCATTGTTTAAGAACATTGATTGTCAAAATTTGAAAAAACTCTGTAAATGAAATGGAGATAACTTGAATGATATTTAACGAGCTTGAAGAGCACTTGTAGAGACTGACTTTCATTCGTTACCTAACTTACAGTCTGTGATGGCAGCTAAAAATGTAAAATTAGTTTTACTTGTCCCCCATCTGAGCTGAGTAGCACTCTTAAATTTCAGGAGAAAATTTAGTTTTTCCTCTTTCTTGCCCCTCCCCCAAAATATTCCAAGTTTTAAGGGGGGCATTACTCTCAGTAGGTTCATAGAAGACAGTGGGACCATTAGCCAAAAAACCTGCCCCTCTGAACTGGGAATAGGGAGATTTAGCATAAGCATTTTTCATCTCATTTCATCAGTACATTTAAAAACTTTCCTGACGCATTTGCTTCATAACTCAAAATATTAACTTGAACAGAATTTCAGGATGACTATTATAAACCTGAAAAACCCTAAATTTTTAAACAAAGTTTATATCGATACAGTAGCATCATCTATGGAGCTCCAGGGGTGAGGGGAGAAATGCTGTCCAAGCTTTGGGCAACCCAGTTTTTATCCTAATCCTTGAGAGGTTTCCCCTAATCACAAAATAAATGGACAAAATCAACTGCTGTTTCTTTGAAGTTAAAGTTCAAATTTATAGTAGGAAATGAAACGTTGGGAAAAAAACAACTTGGAAGACATTTCGACCATTTATCAGTGCAAAATTTTTCTGTTTGGTGGCTGGCTCGAACATGGGTTGCATAAATGAAAGTGTGCACACCAGCCCACTGCTCCTATTTGTCTTCTTCGAATTAAAGGCACAGTGGGTCTGTTGCAAACTTTTGCTATAACGATTAAGAGTGCATACTCTATTGTAAAATCACCTGAAAAGTCCATTGGTGGCATCAGAAAACATAAAATGCAATAATAAACTCACAAGAGGCATTTAATGAAATCCAAGATGGCGGAGAAATATCGAGCAATCTGTATGCATGCACCGTGAACATCCAAGGATGGCCAACTTTGACAACCTCACTGCAGGTAGAGGTTATGTGTTTGTTTACCTTGTGATCGGGTGTGATTGATATTGTGAGGTTGGCTATCAGTATCCTTGGATGTTCTTGGTGCATGCATACAAATTGCTCGATATCTCTCCGCCATCTTGGATTTCATTAAACGCCTCATGTGAGTTTATTATTGCATTTCATGACTTTCTGATGCCACCAATGGACTTTTCAGGCGATTTTACATTAGATTGAACAGTCTTAATTGTTGTAGCAAAAGTTTGCAACAGACCCATTCTCTCATTATAAACACTGTGAACTTTTGAAAGCTTTTTTTGAGCTTTTGAAGACACATTTGCAAAAAGTGACAATGAGGAGTTGAAAAGCACTGTAAGAATACCTTCATACAAAATGTTGTGGCTTCTCTCAGACAGCAAGAATGCTGGAGAAGTTCTTTGAGGAATAAGTAAGTACAGTGAAATAAATTTAATAAAATTATGAAAATCCTACAGCTAACAAAGGGGGTTGTTTAAATTCTTCATTGTGTCAATTATTATGCACCATGAATTTTAATTTTAAGTTTTTTTTTTTCACAGGGACGATTATTTGGGGAAAAAAATTTAGTCGATGCCTGCTTGGGTATGATTGATAAAAGTGCTTCACAAGCTGTCAAGGCAGTTGAATTTGTAGATATCGATTTAGAAACGCTCTGCTTAGTTTTGAAGCGCGATTCTTTTGATGTTCAAGAAATTGAGCTGTTTGAAGCCGTCATTAGGTTTGTCCTGCAAAAGTTCTGTTGGCTAAAGTCACTGTTCGTTTCCTGCTTCCAGGCCCCAGAAATATAAATTTTTTGAAGGAAATTTGTCTGCTTCAGACCGGTTTTGAAATTTCAAAAATTTGTGAATATCCACGTTTTTTATTGCTGTTTTTGGCTCAAAAGTCTTTTGAAGTGAAAATTTTTAAAACAAAGTCTGACCAGTTTCATTCAGATTTCAGTAGTAAATTTCCTATTAGCTGAGTTTTGATAGATTTGTCTAAGTCCATTCTTTCACAGCGCTACATCAGTTT
>VMOF01000035.1:43816740-43850490 GCA_011764245.1 Trialeurodes vaporariorum
CCGGGGGGTTCATTAATTTCGGCTACATCCACCGTCGCATTTTTTCTAGTGCCTCTCCTTTCTTCCCTTCGCTCAAAAACTTGATGAAATAGAATGAAAAAGCATCACAAAATATACAGAGCGCGGCGTTTAGTTTTTAGCCCAGCCCGGAAATTTACTCTGGGTTTGGGGGGGGGGGGCTATAGCCCAATAGCCCCCCTTTGGATGCACCACTGTACCTATCTATCCTGAATTATGTACAGGATATCAATTTTTTAACAATAAGTATCAATTTTTTAACAATAAGTATCAATTTTTTAACAATAAGTATCAATTTTTTAACAATAAGTATCTTTTTTCTTTTTTTTTTTTCTTTTTCTTTTTTTTTCTTTTTTTTTTTTGGTTTTTTTTGTTTAAGTTTCTATCTCTTTTTCAAACTATTCGGGAGAATTGAATCAGTTGATTCATTTAACTCTTCAAAGGGCGGACGAGGGTCAGAAAAGTCACTGGACACATTTAGGGTGAACCGTCCTGAGGTGATATTCCCCAAAAGCCGCGTCTTTTTTCTGTCCACAATCGTCCACTGTGAACGGGCGGATGAAAAAAGTTCCGCGGTTCACAAGCATGGTTTGAGCTTGCGAACGTTCGTGAACCACAAAGGGAAAATAATGCGGGAAGGTTTCTAAATTCAAATTAAATTGAATTTCGTTGAACTATAAGTTCAACGAAATTCTTTCTTGAAAACAGACGATTTCATGACCGCACGCCGCACCGCTGTGGACGCTTGCGGACTTAAAAAAGACGGCGTATGGGAGGTGAGGGAATGTATCCCCCCCCCTCGAGCGGTCCGGGGGCCCTCCCCTGAAAAATGCTGAATATTTGTCAGACCACCTAATGTACAGACGAAACCGGTTCTCGTGTTCCATAAGGTAAAGTTTAATTGAGATCAATTTTAAAAATTCATAACTCTCTCCAGAAGGTTCCACGTTTTAAAAAAGTGGGTGAAAAATGCTCTACTTACTAAGCTTTTCTCAAATAAAATTAAAAGCCCCAAAAAAAGTGGTCTAAAATTGATTTTTGACCCCGCCACAACTTTCCGATTTTGTCTGAACTCTTGATTTGTCAGTTCCAAAGAAAATAGCGTACAACTATCCAAAAATGACAAGAAATTGCTGCTAAAGTCACACAGATGCCTTTCTGATCCTAAAAAGTCCAAATCCGAAGAGTTGATGGCCTTTAAGAATTAAGAATCAATAATTCGGAGCCGTATCGTTCAGAAGGTGAACATTTTTCGAGGTTCAAGTGCCATTCCTTCCTCTCTTTCTTTATGTCACCCATGAAAACTTTGACTCATGTTTTATCTCGATGGTCTAGTCGGTTTCTTTAAAATTTGGGAAATCAAGAATTCAGAAAAAAATCGGAAAATTTTGGGAGCCCATTTATATATTTATGACCACTTATTTGGGACTCAAGTATTTTCATCAACGAGCTATAGATTTATCTAGAGTGGAAGTTGAATGGGTAACCTGCGTAACCACCACGGGGACTTTTAGGTTCCCTGGGTTTTAAGCGGGTAATTTTCCCATTTACTTCCATGTATTTTGGTGCAGCGACGACGACGACGATCGTGGAATCAAAACGCATGTTCGTTGAGTCAAAATATATGGAAATAAATTGGGGAAATTACTCGCTTAAATCTAACCTAAAAATTCCCCAGGGTGGTTACGCAGGTTGCCCATTGAACTTCCACTCAAGAAAAATGTATAGCTCGTTGATTTTAATTGAAATAGTGCTTGTTTTGTAGAACATTTTTCACTCCATTTTTCAAAGTGTTCACAACATTTTTCAAGTATTCTTGAGGGGACTCCGAATTATTGAAAATAATAACGAAAAATCGAACGAGAAAAACGGAAACGCCCTGCAGTTTATTGCGTTCAAAGTCTTAAAAGTTAGTGTTGTAGTTGTTGTTTTTCTATTTTTTATTTTTTTGAAAGGTCTAAAATAAAATACGGGTCGCATTATTTGACGTACTCCATTTTTATTGGAGCACCCTCCCTCCTCCCTGCTAGCGCCCCTTTCCCGGGGGCCCCCCCTGAAAATAAATTTCAATTACGCCCAAAAGTGGTGTGCATCACAATCATACTAGACCACCAGGAAAATTTCGTTGGTTTTAAAATAAATCGTCTAGAAGTTATAGGGGCGTTTCCGGGCTTTTTGAAGTTCTGGTATGCTATATTTGAAGTTAATGTTGCTAAAAAATCAAAGGCAAATTGATAATAGGAGAAATCTCCTGAAAAAAACTATTTCAGTAAAGCATTATCCGACATAACACTGATTTGAATACGTTTTAAAGTCGTCTACCGGACCAAATTCGTGACTACAGGATAGTTTCAGTGCGATGACGTAATCGTACGGGCTATAACGCTGGAGAGGCTGATGTAAGTACATGTTGCAAGTCTTATCTCGAAGTGAGGCAGCATCAATGAGCTAGAACTTTAGAGTGGCAGCGGATTGGTCCACCTTGTGCCACACAGGGTAGAAGGAATCCCGGGAAAAAGCGGAATTTGGACGGCAAATTCCAAGGTTTGAGGTTAAGTTTTGTAGGGCGTTTCTAAGTCGTTTCCGGCGATGCCCGAGTTTGTTTACGGAACGACCGGAAACTACCTACAAAAATTTTAAACCCCAAAATCGATTTTTACGGCAAGATGGCGGCGCCCTTGGTGACAACAACGAACCAGCGGAACGTTCCTTGATGTGCCGCTCTAAAGTTATAGCTCATTGGGCAGCATGGGTGAATCCGGTTTGTTTGACTCACTTCTTTTAACCTCAAATAATATACCTCTGATGCATGTCTCTGATTTTGTCTATCTATGCTACTTTTGCCCAAAGAGATGTGAGAAGTTTGAGTGAGAGATGTGCTCCCAAAAAACAGTTTTCGCGAGGGTTTGGAAAAACTCTTCATACGAGCACAAAAAAGACCAAAAAAAAATTTTAGCTTAAGTATAAAAAACCAGAGAGTATGAGAAATTCGACCACGGCCTTGAATATTTTCAGCTCCTTTAGTTCAAAAGTTATGACGATTTTAAATTTCGTAATTTTGTCGCATTTTCTAGCGGAATGATCCAGCGCGCCAGGTGCGCCGGTTTTTTTTTCGGGGCAGTGGATATCTGGGTACTCAAAGTCAGACGGTATTAGAAGTCTTTCTAAAAATAAAAACTCGCCGATATGCAGTAAAAAAGACGATCTGTCATCTGCCAACCCTCGTGAAATGACATCACTCCATCAAAAGGCTCACAAAACTGAGCAGTTAGCATTTCAGCGCAAACCACGTGTCGATATCTTTTTATGTTTTTTATAAATCAAATGGCGGAGTTGAATTTTCATCCGTTGTCAAAGAAACTGCGAGTGAGACAAGAGCAAAACATAAGACTTTCTTCAATGTATAAAGTAGATTAATTTTGAAAGTTTTACTGCAGCGTACTTGCCCTATGTAAAGGACGTGGGATCCAAATGGTGCCATCAAATCTGTGAGAACTGATTGTTTGCTAGGAAGAATTTGCATTTGACGATGTGAACACATCAGCTAACAGGCACATTTTTCTTGGATCCGTATAAATTGACGGAGAAAAAAGTGCATTAATACATTTCTTTCAATGATTGCTTATGAGGATTTCACAGAAATCAAAGTAGGCTGATACGCAGAGCGTCAGTACTTATTGAGCGTAGATTGCCCCAAAATCACGCGACAAAAAAAATTAAATAGTAAAAGGAAAAGTATGCATCATCTACGCTCAGTCGTTCATGCATAAAGGTGTCGTTGTCAATGCCTAAAGATTCACGAAATAAACAAATGAAATCATGAAAATCAATTAAAAGGAAATTCGAAGAGTTCGGAAAAACAAATGCACATGAAGATTACAAGCGCCCGGATCCGTAGGGTACGCAACCCTCATGATCACCAGAGAACGCCGTGAGTTCAAGATACTTCAGCAAGATCGAGCCACCGCGCGCCACACTTGACCGTTTGCAACCGGCCGTCTATTCTTACTCTTTGCGACGGACGACAAACAAGACAAGCAGACTACACACATAGAGTATTTTACTACGGTGTGACGCGTGACAATAGTAGTTTCAGTTCTCACATGCAAAGGTAGAGCGCGTCGCGTCGCAGTTGTGGCTTCCATGCACGTGGCTTCCGTGCAACAAGAACTCGAGCCCCTTGTTGCACGGAGGCCACGGGTATGGGCTCCACGCCCGTGGACAACTTGAAACGACTTGTGTCTAACTTTGTTGCACGGAGGCCACGAGCATGGCCTCCACACTCGTGGACAACTTGAAACCAGATGATATAGTATCTGTTGCACGGAGGCCACGGGTGTGGACTCCACGCCCGTGGACAACTTGAAACGAGATGATATAGTTTCTGTTGCACGGAAGCCACGGGTGTGGGCTCCAAGCACATTCGAAATGACAAAATTATCGATTGTTGCGTGGCCTCCACGCCCGTGGCCTCCGTGCAACAAGATTTTTGGATGCGACTCGAAAAAAAAAATGTTGTTGCATGGAGCCCACGCCCGTGGCCTCCGTGCAACGGATTTTCCGAGGCCTGTTGCATGGGCTCCATGCCCGTGGCTCCTGTGCAACGTAATCAAACAGATCAAGTGCACTCATACATAAGTGGTCGCCATCTGAACTTTGAGTTCACTTTTCTCCACGTACGAGAAGTGAGTTTTAGACTGTTCTAACGATATCATATATTGCTGTGTTTGCAGCATTTTACATCAAAATTGATAGTCCGTTTGACCATCAATATAGTAAAACTTTGCGATAGCTCCATTGAAAAGTATGTGCATCCATTCGACTATTTTGGAACCGGTTCACCAACCACGAGAAATGAAACGTGTCGCTTGATACGAGAGAGGGGGGAGGCAAAAAAAAACAACAAAACAAAACTAAACAAAACAAAAACAGAAAAAAACGTATATCACTTTTGTCCAGAGATCCTTAAAAAAAAAGGGAGAAAGAACAGGGAGATTAGAGGAGACTAAAAATTTCTTCCGCAGAGATTAATCACCATTAAACATGCGAGTAAATGGACCGAGACACGCGCGCAACGCAACGCTCAAGGGGCACATGGGTTCATGTGAGGGGGTGCAGAGAAGGGGGGGAGAAGGGGGAACTACACTGCTAAACTACATCACTCGAAACTTATCCATTCTCTCCACCCGCGATTTTCGTGTTTCCAGTAATTAAAAAAAGAGTCCGTCGCGATGCTTTTTTTTGTCGGGCAATGGGTTGTGGGTAATGGGCGATGGGTTCCCCCCCCTTTTTTTTCACTTTCTTCCCTTAGCTCGGCTTCCGTCGAAGCTAAATTTGGCTAGTTTGACTAATCAAGAATTCGATTTCGAATCCTGATGAATGGGGCTCTTGCAAACTTTTGCTGTGAGTAAATGAATGGTCCAATCTGATATAAAAACCAGCGAAAATCACGAAAAGCACAGTGAGAAAGTGTAAAATTCAGTAATAAACTCACATAACCGCTTTCGACAAGATCGTAATGGCGATTCAACGCAGGTATCATGGGAGATGCCTGTCTAATTTGTCACTTTCTCTACAGAAGCACAGAGATAAGTCGCAATTTAGATAGGAATCCCCTGATACCAGCGTCTCCCCCCGCCATTAACCCCATTTTGAAAGTAATTTCGTGTTTTTTTAGTGTACCAATCGTCATTTTTACAGGATTTTATGCAAGAATCAACTCTTCAATTCCCTGTAGCAAAAGTTTGAAAGGGCCTTATTGGTGTTGTTCCTTTCTTTTGACAGGCGCCTTAGCATTCTGCTCCTACTCGTAATTTATTCCCTCATTAAAGATGAAAAAATCACATTGATAGCTTCGAGGGGGGAAGGGGGGATTGATGGGGTTTATCCCCCTCTAGTAATCTGAGAAATTGGCATTTGTTTATTTTTTTTTTGTTTTGTTCGTCGTAAAGCAAGAAATCAGCGTAAGTACTTACATGAATATTTTTTGAAAATGTCAAAGGGTTCTGATTGCGCAGAGTTTTAAACATACCTGGAACAAAATAAATTGAGAATTAGCTTTGAAACCTTGTGATATAAAATTTTAAGAATTGAAAAATCGAGCAGGGTCAAAATTTTTCGAAACGGGCCAAATGGTGTCCCAAAAAATTACTTTTTTAAAAAAAGATCAAATTAGTTCGATGTTTCGTTTTTTAAGTCGAAGGAACTTAGTTTCAAGAGGAGCAATAGAATAATTGCTTTTAAAGTTATCTAAATACTAATTTTAATTGTTTTATGGTTCAAAATGTCCGTCGGTTACGCGTCCCCCCCCCGAGTTTTTGGTATTTAACCTAAGTTTTTGACCATATTTTGAGGCTGAAATGAATTTTGAAGATATTATAAGTGCTCAAAAACTCCGTAAACACGTGTAAACCATCGTTTTTTACGAAATTATTTTTCTTCATGCCAAAAATTGTGGAAAAGGGTTGTCCCCAGGTTCCAAAATGTCCGTCGGTTACGCAGGGATTTTACTGTTTTAAAACACTTAAAAGTTTTTTAAAGTGAAACTGGGTAACTTACGAATTTCTCAACCACGCCTTAACGTTCAAAACGGGAAATTATCAACATCTGTGAAAATGGATTTTATTTGGAAACGTTTTTCACCAAAAAATCCGATCTCGTGATTTGCCTGTGGTCCTAGTCAGCAGCACTTAAATACTAAAAATGTAGGTAATACAGAAAAGTTCCGCCCTGAAATTTTTTAATTAAATTCAACTACCGTAATTTGCTTTAAAAATCACATCAGAGATTATTGTAACGAGTATAATATTGTTTTTATTAAGTATTTTTGAAATAGTCGGTTACGTAACCGACAGCGTAACCGACAATCGACAATTTTTTTTCCATGCGTTTCCGGCTGTTTCCGCGGTACATGCAAAATATCGAAAATTCAGCGGAACCCTTGGGAAAAAAGTCTTTTCTAGTAGTATGAAGGTAAAAAATTACTCATTGGGTTTAAATGTTGACTTGAAATTTCACGGAGCATGCATGCTCCATTTGGCCCCTTTCGAAATTATAACCCAGCACTCATCAATCTTTTTTTGCAATCAGTAGCGCAACGAGAGTCCCTTCATATCTCTCTGTTTTGTATGTTAGACAAAGGGTGGACAAGGGATAAAATCCCCTCTTTCTGTCCTTTTCTTACGTATATATTCAAATGGGAAATGAGAGAGATGGAAGAGATCCTGGTTGCGCCAGTTTTGCAATGAAAGGGCTGTTGCGGACTTTGGCAGCACGAATAGGGCACATTTCGTTCTAATGTAAAATTTTGTGGAAATCACGATGTGTACATTAAATACTTTCAAAATATACACATTAACTCGGGAAGTCACCTCTTCTTTTTAAAAAGCCAGGCTACATTAATTATTATCTTCACCAACCCACTCATACAGAAACGGAAAACCGCGTTTGTAAATACATCAATAAAGCTTAATTCAGATTATTGCTCCGTTTAAATACTTTTATGTTTGTATACAATTTTTTCTGTTATTCCATAATCGTCTGCCCACAAAAAAAAACCCGTATTTCATATGCATTTTAAATTTAAATTTTTTCAAAGCAAGCATTTTGACGTTCCGACGATATTCATCTTTAAACGCGCTATGGTCATGTCTATGAATAATTAGTACATGTCTGAAAAAAGCTCGAAATGTAGTGAGTTTTTCAAAAAGAAGTAATTTTTCCCGAATTAATGGGGGGTTTCTGAAAGTTTTTCATGTTCGCATCGTTATTTTCCCCTGAATTTCATAGTAAAATTTAAGTGCCATATTGATTCTGCAAAGCAGCCGGCAATAGACCTTTTTCTCCTCTCGTTTATAAAATTTAAATTTTCCCAAACGAGAGGTCGGTCAGAGTGCTTCTGAGGATCCATGATTACAACTTACGCTCGGAAAACGAAGTTTTTTTTTGTCCTTTTAACTTGCGAATGATGATATCTCTTCTTGGAAAAGTTATTGCGAAGCGGACATGAAGGCGCACAACGTTATTCGAAAACCAGCATGGCTCGGCAATTTCAAAAAATATAAAGTAATTCATGTAAATAAAATGACCTCCATGAAAATTGAAATGTATTTTCTTTTGATCAAGAAATATGTGACGAACAAAACAGCATTTTATCAAACGGCTATGTAAGTACTACACGGACAAAAATAACTGGTAGAATTTACCATCTGCATAGCTGATTTTGGAGTTATAGCTATATCAAGATGGTAAATTTTACTAAACTAGGGTAACATGTACTAACAAACTAATTTAAATTTTATCAGAATGTACGTTGCTTTTACCATCTGCTTGATAGCTGACTCCAAGATGGTAGATTTTGGTTTTACCACTCTTCTTTTTTTTCGATGTACGAGGGGCGTCTCAAAAGTAAGTTCCGCGGTCGTATAGCCCCAAAAACTAGAAACGGAAAAAAAATTTCGTAAAAATTTTTTTGTTAAACATACTCTCAGCTTTCCAACGAGCTAAAGAAATTAAAATTTTGGGTTAAACCCGTTTCCGAGATATGTCTTTTTTTACCGGACTACTTCGGGTCGCCGCGTGCCCGCCTCGTGATAGCGAAGTGGACTTGGGCCCAAAGCGCTCGAGATCCTCTGCTTATCTCGCATTGTCTTCAAACCGGGTTTCTTTGATAAGGATACTGGGGGAAAATTTCCCTGTTTTCTTACGCACCTGATGCTGATTCTATTGAGATAAATTCTCGATTTAACCATGATTAGCACATCACTGAAAATCAGTCAATTTAGTGCGTGTCTTTATGGAGTTACCGTTGCAAAACGTGGCTGATTGTAAAGTGCGTGCAGTCATTCACGCAAAATTTGTTGGATCAATTTGCTTGGGACTTTTTCCCCCTCATCCCCATATTCTCCAGACCTTGCACCAAGTGACTATCACTTATTTACGGAATTGAAAGTTCATCTGGGTGGCAACGATTTGAAAATGACGAAGAAGTGAAGCAGGCAGTGCTTTGGGTTCTTCCAGAATCAGGACAAGCAGTGGTATCAGAGGGCATCAAAAAATTGCTGCGACGGTACGCAAAATGTCGTGCATTGAAAGGAGAATACTCGAAAAATAAGGTCAGAACGTTTAAACATAATCATCTTCTTTTTGGAATAAATCCCCCTCACCTCCCGCTCCTCCTCACGTTTTCCCGAGCGCAGGAAATTCGAATTTCCTACGAATGGCCGGGGGCGGGGACGCGGCGACTAGAGGTAGTCCGGTAAAACGACATATCTCGGAAACGGTTCAAACCCAAAATTTTAATTTCTTTAACTCGTTGGAAAACTGAGAGTATGCCTAACAAAACGTTTTTTACGAAATTTATTTTTTGTTATTAGTTTTGGAGATATACGACCGCGGAACTTACTTTTGAGACGCCCCTCGTATGACCGTCAAAAAAAAGTGAGGAGCCTATCGGTACTCGATCATCGAATCGTGCAGTAGCGCACTGAGAGTTTTTCATTTCTCTCTTTTCTCCATTAAGAAACGCATGTTAGACAAGGATGGGCAAAGGGGTAAAACCCCATCCTTCTGTCCTTTTCCTACTCATGCATTCAAATGGGGAAAAGAGAGAGATGAAAGAGATCCTGGTTGCGCCAGTGAATCGATGACATTATGATACGATCGTTCATATCAGCGTGCAGTTGAGTGCTAAGAAGATAATATCTGCATTTTTTCTCCTCCTACTTAGTGGCACGTATCACTACCACTCTCTGTCGGTGGTAATACGTACTCATTATTCTGGCACTTAGCAGTTTTTCCTCTCGATTCTAAACATATTATTGTTTCGTCTATCAATGGAAGCAGCTGTTAGAACAATCCGTATTACCCTTTGAGGGTTAAATAGCTGTAACTCTCGCACCGTCAAGCCATACGTTTAAAACGAAATAAAGGCGGGAAAAACAAAACTTGATCAATGGCACAAAACTCGGAAATACTTAATATCCCGTCAATTTTGATTGGGGAGGTGTCGAAAAAACACGTCATGTGCACGCTGACAGCACTCGATCGTGTTTTCAACGTCATTGAAAGCTCCGAGGATGCCAAGATCCGACCTTTTCAATGGATGAATGGTGAATTGAAAACTCGGAAACTTTTTTATGATTTGAATGAAATTTTTCTCACAGAAGTTCATAAGCAAAACATGCACCTGGCTCCGCAGGTACTTGGATTCAATCAAATCAAATCCATCGATATCAAACCGAAAATATGATGATTGTTATTGCTTTATCTTTTAAAACCTGATATCAAAAAAATGTGACGTGAGGAGACAAACTTTATATTTGACAAATTTCTTTTTTCTCTATTTCACTTGTCAGAAACACGTAGTTTCTCTCGAAAGCATTCGAGCATGAAAATAAAGTTTCTTGAAGTTTGACTGAAAACTTTTGAGTGCAAGATGTTACGGAGGTACCAATTCGAAAAGGGGAAAAAAGTTCAAAAATTCTTTAAACCAACAATCCCGGGTCAACAAAACTTCCATATGAACTCTCTAGTTTTAAACGAGCTCAACTTTAGTTTGTTGTATCAAATTTTCTTTCCGAATATTAATTTTTCGCTCGAAAAATAACTTTAACAAATTTTTTAACGATAATTCATAGAAGAATCGATGAAACCATTCCCCAAAAAAGCAAGCGCAATTCTTTGCATAATAAAGTACAAAACTTGAGTTTTGTAGAAAAGTTATACTTACATTTATGAAAGTCACAAGGCAAAGAGGCACGTTTGAAACTATAGATACATAACATTTTCAGGTTACGAGCCACTCTCAATAAATTTTTAATCACCTAACATTACAATGAGTAGTACTTGATCGGGAGTCAGTTTTTGCAACTTTTTTAAAGTAAGTATGCGTTGTGCATCACATGGTTTTTGCATTATAATCTTTGTACCCCGTGTTTGGAGTTTTTTATTGGGTAAAATTAAGGCGTAACTATAATTTTTGATACCTGATTACATACGGGTAAAACTCCGTTTAAAAAATTTGATACCTATTATAGATACCGTAACCTTTTTGTACCGTAAAACCGCAAACAAAAAAAACGTTCATTTCCCTTAAAAAGCGTGACAAAAATGGGGGGGGGGAAAACTGTCGTTCTATGTTGCATTATTTTAAGTTTAGAAAATTTGCAGTTAATTCAATAAATTTCCTGTTAAGAAACATGGGTTTTTTCAAATTTCGACCGCGGTACGTCTTTAAAGGATTTATTTTGTTGGATCACATAACTGAGAATTTGAATCAAAACGAACCCTGATGTAATTACAGAAACCAAGATGGCCCCAAAAGCTGAATTCTACTGTAGTAAAACAAAAAACTGTGTAAACCAAAAAGATTATCTAAAAAATGTGAAAAAATATTTGAAGCGGAGCAACTAATTTAAATTTGTTGATATTCAGTCGAAAACAATCGGTACTGACGCAATTCCTTTAGAGGATCGATTCCCCATACAAAAAAAAAATCAAAACGAAAAAAAAAAAAAAAAAAAACAAAAAAAAAAAAAAACAAAATCAAAAC
Source organism: Trialeurodes vaporariorum (assembly GCA_011764245.1). Classification (NCBI taxonomy): domain Eukaryota; kingdom Metazoa; phylum Arthropoda; class Insecta; order Hemiptera; family Aleyrodidae; genus Trialeurodes; species Trialeurodes vaporariorum. The sequence goes on from VMOF01000035.1 coordinate 43,828,310, forward strand.
GAAAAAAAAAAAGAAACAAAAAAACAAAAACCCAAAAAATACAAAATAAAACGAAATAAATTATTTTGACTGCTTTGTTTCTCTTTTAAACGGTTCATACATCACGGTTTAATCAGTGAATTCTCTTTCAATCGTTTCATCATGCTTTTATGGAGACAATGTTAGTTGTTTCTACTCGCTTTTCAGACACGGTTGGAGTTGATGATTTGAACGCTTTCCGTCACTTGTTTTGCTCCTCATAGGCGTTTGAATTGTGTGAATTTTAAACCCAATAGAAATTCACAACGCAGGCATCTCTGGAACGCTTTTCAAGATATTTATGAGGGTTTTTTTGTGCATTAGGAGTTAGGACCCCTAAAACTTGCGACGCGATGGGGCTCGCTGCGTCGCGCTGCGTTGGTTGAAGCTGGAACTTCTGCGAATGACGACAGCTGTCATTTTTAGCATTAATGAAGTTCACCGCACCAAACATTCAACAACCGAAAGAAACCGAAACCACCCCCGGGATGATAAAAGAGGAACTCGCCTCCCCCTTTTTTCGGTTCATGTTAAGAGTTTGCTGACTCGACGTGAATAATTGTGCGTCGACGACGAGACCAAAAGAAAAAGTTAAAAGTAGTGTCATGGTTGCCAAATTTCACGAGAAAAAATACTCTGCATCATCCGCACATGGGCGGATACAGGGAGAAAAAGGTATGTCGATGAACGACATAAAATATGAGTTTGAACCACAATACTGTATGTCGTTTCCAGCAGATGCTGGGGGATATGTGGGTTTAAACTCATACCAGTATATAGAATTTTAGTACACCCAATGGGGTGGGTGATGGGAAATTTATGAAGCAAATCCCACTAGTATTTAAATATAGAACTTTTTTCTGAGCAAAATTTTATTAAAAAATACAAAAAGTGGAGCACTTAACAACCGAACACCGACGCGTCGCCATTTTGAAACTAACTGAATCACCCATGCAGTAATTCTACACACTGTGTCAACGAAATTCATACGATATTTAAATAAGTAATACGGATTAATGATGACATACGAGATGTGAGTGAAGGGCATACCAAATTTCCACGTACAGTATGTATCTTATCTACATAACTTATATATTTAATTTACATAATCATGTGAATAAACTACATACTTCATAGTATTGGAATACATACCAGCCGAAATACATACCGTATGTCGTTTATCTACATACTCTTTTTTTCCGTGTACAGGGACCAAATAGTGTTCGGTCCCGAGCGTAACTTACGCACGGTCACATGACCGTGCGTAAGCTCTCTGATTGGTCTAAACCGCACGCAAGATGCACGCAATTCAATGCTCGGGACCTAACATTATTTGGTCCCTGGAATTTGCATTTCTCTCTCTCTCTCTCTCCGGCAATTTCAACACATGAAGTAGAAAAGGATAGAAGAGTGGGCCATCACGTGACTTTCGCCCCCATCTCCGTCCTTTTCTTACATACATGTTCAAATGGGAGAGGAGAGAGACAGAAAAAGTACTATAAGTCCGGCCATGCTTCCAAAAGGAATAATAGAACTTTCTGAGACTTTTCCTTCTATAAACGCACGTATATATTTATAACTATGCCTGTTCTATTTCTTCAAAGAATAACCGCCAACAGTCTAATGGACTTCAAGTATACTTCAACTGACATCTATTAATAGCAACTTGACAAAATATGTAATTGAATGGAGATTTTATCTTTTAACCATCTAACTACAAGAAAATAATTTGGAAGGGGGAGGGTCACGCTCGCAGACCCTACGTCGAGCACCCCTTTTTTTTATGTATATATCACATGATGAAATTGCACTTACAAACTTTCCCCCACGATATTTTATCACTACTATCACCATAAAGCACGTTTGAAAGTCGCAAGTTCCCGGAGACCTTCTTGGAAACCAAAAAACTGATCTTTTTATGAACGAAAGAACGAACGAGAAGCTTAGCTTATAAGAACGCAGATTATGTTTTCATTAAAATCTAGGTACTCGGCAAGTCCAATCATTCTTGGTACAATCTATACCTCATTTGCACACCACTGCCGGAGCCCTTAAATGGACTTTTTATTTTTAAAAAAAAAAAAAAAAAAAAAAAAAAAAAAATTAGAGTGGGTGATACTGGCGCAATGTTTGCTACACGCATGCGCTAATTGCGCTGTCTCAACGTATAATTTAATTGGCTCCTGAAGAGCACGGACTTGGTCATAATAATCAAAGCGAAGACATTGGTGGATCAAATCTTCTCAAATCCGCATCTCGCTCGCCGCTTTCATTTTTCAACGCTTGATGCGTTTCTCCTTCTCTTCCAGGGTTGCCAGATGGACAGCTTTGAGCCGTATATTTCCCATAAAAATCAATGTAAAATATACGGCTCTTAACCTCAAATCTGGCAACACGGTTCTCTCCTCTTTTAATACAGTTTGTGACGATTATGACAGTATTTTTCACTTCTGAGTGACACTTGGCAATAACTATAGCAGCCAGGGGGGTGCGCGTACTACTCTCTCCAAGCTCCCACCCCTTTTTCCTACCCTTGTCTTTCCGCACCGACCGGGTTTCACCCCTTGTCGCTGCCGCCCCTCCTCCTCCTTCTCCGCAAACGGCCCGCACGCCGCGCCGACATCCGGCTGACAAAACTTTGGGGGTAAAACTTGAAGTTTTTTAAACACAGGAGCATCAGGAAAAAAAAAAAAAAAGCATTCCTGCATCAGGAGCTTTAGCTCCTGATGCAGGTTTCGACACTTAAGTTTCGCTTACATCTTTTAATTACCACGCCGAAGATGTTTATTTGTAAAGAAAATGTGCTCTAATTTTTAAATTTGGGAAACTTCTATATTCTGACGCACTCAAGAAAAGAATGAGAGAGAGAAATAGATAGAGAGAAGGAGAGATAAAGAAATATAGTAGAATCTGAAAACACGATAAGGGTAGGTAAAATAGGAAATGGTATACATTTCATGTACGACTAGTAAATTCACTAAAGTTCTCAAATGGTGCGACCAAAAATTTGAAATCAAGGGTGTTTGAAGAGATCTGGATTCCAAACTTTCGTGGCGTTTTAACGGTTTTCGAATCTAAAGTTTTGATTATGCAAAAATGTTTCCCCTATTCCGCGTTGGCTTGTACAGCGTCTTCATAAACACGTGTCTGATAAAAAAATAAGTTAGATTCTTGAATCTACTTAAAAAAAGCCTCAGCCAGATTTTCAAACAAAATACACTCGTATATACACACTTCATTCTATACGGGTGTATAAAAAAAGTATCACACACTAAAAAAAAAGGATTACCAGAAGCATGACAATATGTGAACCTATATAGGAGATAGTACAATTACCATAATTCTAGTATTTGCACCATAGTTCTTGGAATTTTCTAGGAAATTCTAGTTCTATGGTCATATTCTGGTATAAACACAAGAATTTTCTAGTCAAAGTATACTAGACTTTCGGGATCGTTTTGCTTCTGGAAATATGACTAGAATCTGGTTTAAGACTATCGCTTTTTTTTCAGAGCTCATGAATTTTTCAGCAATGGCTGGAGATGCTGAAAGACAATCAGACACACGTGTCTAATACTATTAAGACGGTGACACCTGGTGTTCCCCCTTACCCCCCCAAAAAAATTGCCTCTCTCAATAAAATTAGGCAAACACTTGTCTAGCCATTTATCAAATTTTTCTCTGTTTTTTCTGGGGGGGGGGGGCAGTGGTACATTTTTTTTTTTTTTTTTTTTTTTTTTTTTTTTTTCACCCTGTATTTCAATCTGTTTCGTTACTCCTTCAGATATTGTTCGTTTCCTGTAAGGAAACATTTCCACTTGTTTTAAGTTTCTTAACTTTTTAAACCCTTTTTTACTCGGGTTTAGATATCGTGTATAATTTTACAGAAATTTAATCGCTGGTAAATCTACGTAAACCCTTTGATAGATGCATCTGTTATAAGTTCAATGGACAGTCTATGTTCTGTACACCAAATCATTTCTTACTTCAGTGCCATACGAGGTCTCCCGAGAAAGAAAGACGGACTCTTCCTTCGTTCTCAAAGCGTGTTTACTTCCGATAGTTATTTGAACTTTTCCCTCCAAGCAACACGAAACTTTCATTCAGATACGATGGAAAAAAAAGAAAAAGGTCATATCCATTGCATTGTTTTCACGACAGGTTCGAAGCAATTATTCTTGAATTGCGGTCTTCTTGAGCTCACGTTATAAAGTTTCTTTCCCTCGAAATTTCCTCCTAGCGATTGAAGGTATCCCAAAGCGAAGGTTTGAGGCGGGGAGGATTTGCGTAACATAAACTGATTTAAGAAATTTTGCTACAGACAACTGTAGTCCCTTCCTCGCATGTTCTGTACTTTGCTAGGAAAACAAAATTACGAACAGCGTTGCAAGATTTGGATTTAAATTCCAAATGTTTTACACTGATTTTAAGGGGAAAAAATACGGTTTGAAGTCGTAAATCTAGCGGCACTGTAACCCGTCTTTCTCAAATCCGCACAGTTGGTTGAAACACAGATTTTCCAAACGTGAAAACTTTTAATTTTACTCAGCAGCCCCCCCTTTCTCAGATAATATTCCTGCCGGGGAAGAATTACTTTAAAAAAAGAAAGTAAAAAATTCAGAGAAGAAAAAAAACCGAGATTTTGAGCCAATCCCCATTTAAGAGGTTTTCTGCCACAAACTATCGACTTAGAACTTTATAACTAATTCATCTATAATTAACAATGTGAACTTAATTGAACGGAAAACGTCGTCCGGAATTTTTTCAAAAAAGAAGAGAGAGAAAAGGAACAAGAAAAAAAATAGAAAAAAGGGGAAAAACCATACGGAAACTTAAATTAATTAAACAAGTAAACAAGTAAGTATGAATGAGAAAAAAGCGGATGTGTGAGGTAGTAAGTGAATAATTGAAAAATATAGTTAGCGAATTCTAAAATTAAATAAGTTTTAAAAAAAGAAAAATTAGTGCTGATATTTTCTTGCACAAATCATGTGTGATATGACCCTTTAAGATTGTAAAGTTCGAATGGTTAAAGTCGGTTAAAGTCGTCACACAGGTACATTGGGCGGATAAAAGGGGGGTGAGGGGGTCGACCCCCCCCCCGTTCGGCAAAAAAGGGGGGAAGGGGGGAAAAGGGAAAGGGGGAAAGAAAGAAAAAAAAAGGAAAAAGGGGGGCTCCGGGGATGAAAATCCCAATTACCCCCCCCCCGTTTGCGAGGACTGGATCCGCCAATGAGTACCTATCTAACAGAATTAAACGAATGTGGTGACTCATTTTCGATTACTTTTTACAAGTAATCGATATGGATTTGTGTGATAATGAGGCATAAATATTTCGATAAAACCAACGGTTAAAAAAACAAATTGCCGTTTTCAAAATCGGGGTTCATTAAAATCGGCACGCCTGATTCCTACTAAAATTTACCTCGATTACTTCTAAAAATTTAAAAATCGATTACGTAATCGAAAACGATGTTTTTCCCCAAACCCCTGCTTTTACCTATTCATTCTTCATAATCTTGATTTTGTTTCTTATCGAACAATATGTCCAAAGAAAGTTTCAAATGTTTATCACTGTGCGCTCTGCTTTTAGTTCGTTTCTTATCGTCATAAAATTTATTAATCGGGCCATGATCCTGGCATCACGAGCGATCTGTGTTTAGTTACGACCTCAGTACTCACCCACCTGATTCTGGGCTCGAATAAGTGCATCGTTGTCAGATTGAGACCCCCCTCCCCCGACCCGACCGTTTCAGTAAAGATCGGGTGATATGAAACTGATCAATTGCAGATGCAGTGGTGATGCTTGCAATCTAGCAACGTTGCGTGATAGTTTTTTCAAAACCCCTGCAAAACATCGATTAGAGGGAGGGCAATGCGAACCCCCCAAAATATTCTGGTATTTTTCCTGACTTTAAATGGACTAAATGAAACGGTGCCAGATTGCACGAGCTGCGATTGATCAGATGAACAAGTTCGGCGGAGCTCTTTGGAATTGAAATAATTTCATATAATGTGGCTCCATAGATTTTTTTCATCACATGATTTAAATTGAACCTTTATACATATTAGCATAAATGAACAAAATGTAACATTGCAACGTTGTAACTCGTTCCATCTTGTATATATCTTTTTAGAATCGACTTTTCTCAAAAGAAGCGTGAAAGTTCGTTACGTCGTAAGTCTTCTTATCTAAGGTTCCTAATTAGGGAGAGAGTATATTTCTACAAAAGTTTCTCTCCAATAAGAAAAAAATGTTCAGGGCGGTAAAAAATGCAGAGTGCATATTTTTAGATACTCTTGAAAAAATTAAACTGATTAAACGCAGTTGCGCGACTTATAAGCACAAACCTGAGGTAAAAGATTCCTCAGCTCGGTATTACGTCATAATTAAAAATCATAAAAAGCCCATTATAATATTTAGTTTCTGGTTCAATTGAAAAGTTCAAAAAGCGTTGTTTTGGTCGAGGTTTCGCTTTGAAGGCGCCTTTTTTCAAACGCATTTTTACAACCATAGAGTCCGTTTTACCCTGATGGTCCCAAGTGCAAAAAAAAAGGGGAAAACGTGTAAATATCATAAAAGTTGCATAAAACATAATCGTAAAATACGATAGAATTTTTCGCACGAGGTGGCCTATTAAAATCCCCTGAATTTTTTTTCCCCCCGAATAAAAGTTCAAAGTCTACGTACTTACTTCATAGCTTTTTATGGTGTACGGTTGAGCGTTCATCGTACCCCCCCCCCCCCCCTTTTGTTTGGGTCCCACATTCTTGGGGATATTTTACTATGCGCACCCTTCGTAAATACTGTGCTCTCACATTTCGATTGGAAAGTCACCATCCGTTATGATATCGAATTCTTTCAGTAATTAATGAAATTATGTGACAGCCATTAAAAAACGATTATTACAGCGATGCAGGGTTGAAACTTTTTTCGTCCTTTTTTTTTTTTTTGAGTGCCAACTTCAGGCTCATCACTGGGCGACCGTGTTGTATGCATTCAATTTTAACCGCACGGAAAAAAATAGACTGGAAAATCTACCATCTTTTAGTCAGCTATCAAGTAGATGTTAATGCAAAATTTCATTATATGGTAAATTAAGTTATTTGTTGGTACATTTTACCATAATTTATATACTTGATAGCTGACTCAAAAATCAGCTGTGCAGATGATGGTAAATGCTACCGGTTATTATTGTCCGTGTGGGGTAGCATCTTTTTTTTGTCTTTTTTTTGTAGATGGATCAAATACATCTTTTAAACCCCGGGTTGTCATTTTGGATGAGAAACGAGGTGCAGAAGAATGGAACAGTGTGGGACTGTATACGGAAAAGTTTGCAAAATGAAAACCGATTCCAATATCAGTGACGGTGCACTATATGTGAGATATTTGACCAAAAATTTGGCAAAAAACAAAAAAAAAAAAAAAAAAAAAAAAAAAAAAAAAAAAAAGGGGGTCGTTATGGGATGTGATATTCGAAATCTGCATAGATTTTTGCATCAGAAATTTGTATGCCATCTTTCAACTCAGGTGTCTTCCAAAATTGTCCATAGTTCATGTCTCATCAGTTTTTTCTGCCCAAATGTTTGACAATTTACCTGTAAAAAAAAGAATCCTCATGAGGTCCAATGATTGTAATTTTGAAAATCCTTCTTGTCAAACTGTTCAGAAGAATCCCTTTTAAAAGAATAATAGCTTCATGGATATTTCCATATTCCATGGATTTTAGAGAAAACAATACCTAAAGTTTGTCCATGTTATACAGCGTAGAGACTGGAGCTGGCGACCCCCTTAAGAGCTCGGCGTGGCGAGAAAGGTTGGTTAGGATAGTAAGTAGTGGAGGGGGGCAAGAGAGAGAGAGAAAGGGAGGGAGAGAGAGAGAGAGAGAGGGAGAGGAAAAGAGACAGAGAGACAGAGAGAGACAGAGAGAGACAGAGAGAGTGAGAGGGGGAAGGGGGGAGAAGGAGAAAGAAATACTAATGCAAATAATTGGAATTAAAATTACTTTGCGCTAATCTCTCCGTTCTCTGATTAGTCATCCCGGCTCCTACAGCGACTACCAACTGCTCGCTGTTCTGCTTACCTCGTTGCAAAACAATGTAGAATGGGTCACATGAGTGATCCTGGGATTTCATATTTAATGGTTGATTCCTACGTAAAATTCCGTCAGAAAACGGTGGTGAGCTTAAAAAAGCTCATAATCGTACGCAAAGCTACAAAAAAGCTGCTTAAAGTTAAGCAGTAAAATAATCGTTTTTCATTGGTCCGCTCCGTCACGTGACCGATTCTACGTCACATATTCCTTGTCTCCCCGACGGTCGTTTGTTTACATTGAAACTACATGGTAAACGCCGTGCTAAGTGTGTCTCCGGTAGTGATCGTCTGTTTTTCGGGATTTTATCGATTGAATAATGAGCTCGCGAACATTATCTGTTTATTTTTTTGTCCCTGACTGTTCAACAACGAGCTAGAGAATTTCTAGAATGGTCGACAGCTCGACACAGTGCTAGTTAATAACCGGAAGTTTGAAACCTGAGACCTAACCTCACTCAACTCTTTAAAAAATGATTCTTCCTTCATTCCCCAGTGTTCTTTTAAAGTCAGTGTTTAATATTAGAGAGAGCTTTAGTGTTTTTTTTCGCGTTGCATTGGAGTCTTACCTGAATGGTAAAGCTACTGTCAGGATTCTCAGCTAGTGCTGTGATACTCCTCCTGTTCTGTTTCAGATTCTGTGGCATGATTTGAGTTATTTTTCCGGTCACTCCTGCGTAGGTTTTTAAATTATCTATCTAAAATTTATTAGTGTCGTTGAATGATATCGGAACTCGGAAGGTACTGTTTACAATCACAGAGGAATTGGTCTCTCGGGCACAAGTTCAGGCAATAAAGTAAACCAATAACTCATCTCCCTACGTGAAAAGTGTATCAACTGAAAAACTTCAACTTTGAAGTCTGATTTGCAGAAAAAGGTAATCTTCATGCCAAGATTATCATTTGCGGAACTCAGTCTGAAGTTAAATCATCGGGGGAAACAGCGGCAATTTTTTTGGATTACCAATCTTTCCCCGGGGGTTTTATCTTGTGGTGAAATTCGTTTTCATTCTCAGCATTTCTATGTACTATTTTAAATTTGGGCAGTTATGCGGTATGCAGTTAATTGGCATTTTAAGGACTGCTAGAGGTTGTTTTCGATGTGTAGGCGCACCTAGCCCAATAATCTTTAAAATTTTTTCAACATCATTTCTCATGTTAAAATTAAAATTAATGCAGTTAAATATGCACGTTGGCTTTTCACCGTGAGCCGCTTTAGAATCAAAAGTTTCAAGTCCGAGGCAAGTTTTATTTTGATTTGAAGGAATGAAAATTGAAAGCCTTTAAAAGATTGTGGTCTAGGTGCACCTACACTTCTGAAACGAGCTCACTAATGAGGTTTGGCCGTGAAACTTTGAATATCAGCAGTGGTTCTGCAAATTTGTCCGTACCAAGTGGATGATTGGAACTAAGTATTTGTAACTCTTTTTATGAATGTATCATGAACGTACACGGACCTGATGGAACTCCTACTATCTCTGCAAGATTGAGTCAACTACCAACAACTATATCAGCTCTATTTACTGCGCATGCATTGAATGACCTAAATGGGATGGGAAAAGTTCCCCTGAAAGATTAGCTGTGGTAAACAAAGTTAACTCATTACAATACAATGGTTTGTGACCACCTCATCTAGTTCAAATTGAAATTTTTTGGCAAAGTTATTGCAATAAGCTATCGGAAGGTCACTTGGGTGGACTGCTATAAGGATATAAGTAGTAAACTAGAAATTCAGAGAATGAAATCGAATTTCACCACAAGATACATACCTCCGGGGGAAAAATTTGGGAATCCAAAAAAAATTGCCGCTGTTCCACCGATGATTTAACTTCAGACTGAGTTCCGCAAATGATAATCTTGGCATGAAGATTACCTTTTACTGCAAATCAGACTTCAAAGTTGAAGTTTTTCAGTTGATACACTTTACACGTAGGGAGATGGTTATTGGTTTACTTTATTGCCTGAACTTGTGCCCGAGAGACCAAATTTCCCCTGTGATTTTAAACAGTACCTTCCGAGTTCCGATATCATTCAACGACACTAATAATTTGAGATAGATAATTTAAAGAAACCCACGCAGGAGTGACCGGAAAAATAACTCAAAACATGCCACAGAATCTGAAACAGAAAAGGAGGAGTATCACAGCACTAGCTGAGAATCCTGACATAGCTTTACCATTCAGGTAAGACTCCAATGCAAAGCGAAGAAAAACTAAAACTCTCTCTAATATTAAAAACTGACTTTAAAAAAACACTGGGGGAAAGAAGGAAGAATCTTTTTTAAAGAGTTGAGTGAGGTTAGGTCTCAGGTTTCAAAATTCCTGGTTTTAAATACACTGTGTCGAGCTGTGACCATTCTAGAAAATTTTCTAGCTCGTTGTTGAACAGTCAGGCACGAAAAATAAACAGATATGTTCGCGAGCTCATTATTCAATCGATAAAATCCCGAAAAAAAGACGATCACTACCGGAGACACACTTAGCACGGCGTTTACCATGTATTTCAATGTAAACAAACGACCGTCTGGGAGACACGGAATATGTGACGTAGCCACTGATCTCCCGGGGCCCACCGCCTTACTCGCCCGATTTAAACGAAAACAATTTTTTACTTTTCAAAACCAAATTTTTCTTGATGTTCCCGTGATCTTAGAGAAAAAAGGAAAAACACGGGTCTCTTATTTTTTTCTCAACTTTCATATTGTGAATTAAAAAAAATCGACTCATCTGACCCATTAGCATGAAAACGTAAACTACTCCGTGAATGTTTACCCCGAGGAGATCATCTTACTGCCCCCGCGAGCCACAATCTGCGACTATGCGCAACTGAAACGGAGGCCACGCTGTCAGCCGAATGGCAAACTGCACTGCTCGCTCGCTAATTTATGGACTCGTCGTTGTGAGGTTTCAACAAAGATCACAAATACTCCAAACCGAATACTATGTATATATTGAACCTTTGTGAAAGTTTCGCGAGGAAATGAGATTGCTCTCGCAAACTCTATAATCTTTCTACGTAACTAATCCATGGGGAGAAAAAGAGGAAATAATCCATTGATGATCAACTCGTGGGTTACTTTAAACGTTCAATAGACACAAATTTCTCAATTTTGATCCATTTTAAGCGAATAGTTTTACAGCGAATGAAAAAGAAAACTTTCAATGAACTGCAAATCAGTTCTTCCGTCAAACGAGAAGAATTACGGAGTCGTCTAGAACTACGAGTTTGGAATACTTGCCGTCAGTTGCAATTCGGTCAATTTGGCAACAATGTTTTCCTTTATTCGATTTTACGTAAAAAAAATAGATATGACATTGATCTAATGCTTCGCCAACAATGGGCCTCTTACAAAACTTTTGCTACAGGGGATTGAAGAGTTGAATCTTGCATGAAAACCTGTAAAAATTGCGATGAGTACACAAAAAAATCACGCAATTTTATTCACTCTCAGAATTGGATTTAATGGCGGCTCAACACTCAGGTATCATGGAAATGTTCTATTTAATTTGCATGAGACGTATCTCTGTGTTTTCTCAGAGAAAGTGGCAATAAGACAGGAATCTAACTTGATATATGAGTTGAACCGCCATTACGATCTTGCCGTTATTGCAGTTTGTGAGTTTATTACTGAATTTTAAACGTTTTCAGTGTGATTTTCCTGATTTTTGATGGTATTTACACAAGAATGGACTATTCATTTGCTCGCAGTAAAAGTTTGCAAGAGCTAACCCCATTGATTGTTGTACATGGATTCACATTGAAACCCTCTGGTGAAAATGTTCCGCGAAGTTCTTTGACGAAAACTCCGCGGGTCATCATTATTTTTTCATAAAATTATACACGGAATTCTGTTGGCCTTTCATGAAATTTAGTCGGCCATTTGTGGAATTCCGTGAAATTTTCCATGTAATATCATGGGATTCCATGAAAGGCTCACGGAATTTTCCTCTCGGAACACCTTACCGGAGAAAACATTACTTGCCACACTGCACGATTGCGCTTGCCGTGTTTATAACTTGAAAATTGAAATAAGTAACGGAAGCTACTTTTGTAATGACCAAGCTTGCGACTCAAATTGTAATATCCGAATTGTGATAGCAAAGTCTCAAAGTTAGCTCACAGGAAAAAGAAAATAAAGGAAGAAAACAAAGAAATGAGTGAGTGCGGAACGACTGCAACATCTCCATTGCTATTGCTATATTAGCGCGTAGTATTAAGAGATATATAGAGTGCAATATTTTGAGGAGCAAACGGGTATGGCAGTACCACTGGCTTGCAGCGTGAGAAAAAGCGGGGTGGAGGGGGGGGGGGGGGGTTAATGACTTACTTCCAAGCAGCTTGCAGTTTGACCGATTTACCTCCTGTGGCGCCGAGTGCAGAGCAGCAATGTGCGTCTTTCAGCGTTCAGCGCTCAGCACGTGCAAAGGGAGCTCACAAAAGAAGATATAAATCGTTACGTGCCCTGCGAAAAGTACTGTGTGGCAGTAAGGCAACCTCCTCACAGTGGATCGACACACCGTTGCAATGACAAAATTCAAAATTATAAAAAATAAAAAACGGCAAATGTAGACTAAAAGGAACTAATGAGAGCTATAATTTTACACAGTTTCGAACAATAAAGCAGGCGGATCGTTTACTTTTACTACAAACCGATTGTTAAGATTGTCTGAGAGTGACACGCTATGGATACAGTCTGCTCATAAATATTGATGTATACTCATTGATGCATATGAACCACGACATAACTTCGAAATGTAGCATTTTTTGTTTGGACACGCTGAAGAAACACTACGGTCTATATATGGGTTTACCGAGACACTCCCGGTCTTAAAGCCCGCTTCTTTCTGTGATAAAGTCCGTAATTACCGGTTGCACCGCCGAAAATTACGGGCGTCACAACCGGACTGCCTCGGTAAACCCATATAGTACGTAATTTACGGTGTCCAAGCCTGTATGGTTTTTATCAGTGACAATGTTGCATTATTTCATAATCATCTGTAGGTATACTAGAAAACCTGACAGTAAATTTGACCGATATTTCATATGTATTCAAATGGGAAAACCAACAGTTTGAGTTTACGATGTTAATTGCTTTACATAATCGCACTATGTATACTTATAGTAGTTAGTCTGTGGAAATTCATTTGAGGAATGTTTACTGAATTATTATCAACGATGGGATTTTGCAAGTTGTAAATGTGCATATCGTTACTATCGCAGAATTTAGAATTATAATTAATATGACTTATTGATGAAGCAAAAGTACAAAATAGCGCTTTCACGGGTTAAAATGGACGTGATGCATCGCATCGTTTGCAGAGTGCAATAAACGCAGTGGCGAGGCGTGCGATTTGGCAACGTTCTTTTTCCCAGTTAAACACATTAGAAAGGTTAAAATGCCTGGTCATCGCATATCGAATTTTTTGTGAATTTAAATGTAGAAAATACATTTTTGCCAAAAGTCACGCCTCGCCACTGAATATACGCCACAGTGTCCGTAAAAAATGTTTATTTTGAGCCAGTGTGCGCTTGATAGAGAGAGCATCGGCACTTGCTTTAAGAGGTCAGGATGTTTAATGGTAGGAGAGGGAGAAATATGTTGGACAACTTGTTCCTGTAATTGTCCGATTTATCCCTTCGGAGAAGAGACCTGTCAAAAACCTAACATCGACAGATATTTCAAAATAATACGCCGGCCAAATGTTATCGCCTTTTTCCCCTACCGCCTTGAAACCTCGTTCTCCCACCGTTATATCCTCGTGTGATCCGACTATAGCAGAGGCGGATTCTGCAACTTGGCAACAACGTTTTTATTCATTTAATTCAATGTAAAACAATCCATTCGATAGCGGTGGCGTAGCGTGCAATGTGGCAACGTTGTACTGTGTCCATTTAAACCCATTAAAAGGATCGAAATATTGGGTGGTCGGTAAACACCTTCGCATTCGACCTTTTTCATGGGTTTAAATGGACACATTTCAACGTTGCCAGATTGCACGCTACGCCTCTGTTCGATAGTGAAGCAGGGCTTTCTCAGCGACCAATTGTTGTGCATAAATTCAAATCGAGGAAAATCATTGTTGCCAAGTTACACGAACCGTTACTAGTTTATAGTTCTCCTTTAATTTTTTTTAGGTAATAATTTATACGTGATTTTATACAACGAGATGCATTTCGTTTGAACAATGGACATTCAAAATAAAGTATATTCTTTTATAGAATTCTAGTATGGCGCACCAAACAACCAAACAGTTCTCAAAACTATCAAGATTGAATTTAAAAATGTTTCAACGAAATACCGCAAGGAAACCTCTCAAAACCGTAAAACCGTTTATAATAATACCCACAAATAAATCCGGTTATCGGCAAATAATATTGTACTACGGTGTTTCGTAAAATTGTCAAGACGCTCCTTTTATAAGGAAGCTTTTCCATAATCTCTAAAAATCTGTTTTTCGAAGTAAACAAATGACGTTTTAAACATCGTCCCTTTTGTATCCAGGGTTACCATTTACGGAAGAGATAATCCAAATTTACCATTGAATTAAATGGGAAGTTCGGATATTATTTGACATAAATGGCAACACTGATTGTATCAAAAACAGCGATCGATAAAAAAAAAAAAAAAAAAAAAAAAAAAAAAAAAAAAAAAAAACAATCATGCTGACAAGTATATTATAATAATGAGACAGGAAATAGGAACTAAGCCAGAACGGAAATAAAAACCCGAAAAGTTTCAATCAAATTACAAGAACTTCATTAAATGAAGACCCTGTGATTCGATCGAAACGATTTGGGTTTTTATTTCCGTTCTGGCTTAGTTCCCATTTCCTGTCTCATTATTATAGTTAATTGGCCAATTTAGTTTTAATAGCAAGTATATCCTACAAACAACCATAAAACTAGAATCACACCATATTGCTCTCAACTGATGTCAAAGGAGCGAAAACTCATTCCAAAATACTTGACCAATCATAGGATGCTTGGTTGAAATTTTATGTATTATTAGAGTCACCGTACCTACATTTGAATATCAATGCAACACGGTTAACTGTTAAAGTGTTAAGTGCTTATACCAAGTGGCAACTAAAATCCGCCACCAATTTATTAACTCCTAAGACGAACATTGCCTGTAGACATCTATTAATATTACGAAAATATATTGAGTTGAATGCGGATGGTCGATTTTCGATCAGAAAATATATCGAACCACACCAAAGAATTAGATGCAAAACAAATTGGTTTTTTATTTAAATTTGTATAACTCATACAACCGGCCATGAATTACAACTATACAAATTGTCAGCCAATACCTGCAGACAGTCGGAGTTTTTTGCTTGACTCAATTTGACTTTCTCGCGTTGTACAGTGAATAGAACTTTGCAATTTGGCGGCCAAACACCAGTCCGTTAAGTTAAAACCACCTGTGAATCATTGATTATCCTCTTGGAGCTGAACTGCTTTTAGCCTCGTTAGTCGCTGTGTATACATTTTCTAGCTGGGATCAATTAGTGTAATAAGTGCTTGAAGTGAGTACTCTAGAAAATATACAAGATACCAAAAGAGCAGAATCACACCCAAGGCACATTTGAAGGTTTTTTTTGTTTTTTTTTTCTCCTGGAAAAAACACGTACAAAACAGATTGTATGCTCGTTCTCATAAATTAATGTTTCACATTGGTATTGTGTGTGTTTCTGATGAGTTCAAGTATTCTTTTTATCTGAAGAGAATGATCGAAGCTCCAACTATCAGGTAAGAAAAAACCATTCGTTTAAATCATCGGACACATATACACAATAATATTTTGAAAAACTAATTTTACAGAATGAACACTCCCTCCGTTTTATACGTGGTTTTTCCAAAGGTGCACTCCAAATATTTATTGGTTGTTGCCCGGATCTTACGTCTGTGAACAACTCGCAACAAGGTTTTTGGTGCGGCTCGAGGTCAAAAATTTTGTTGCGCGAAGCCCCTTGCCCGTGGGCAACTTCCATCAGATTCTCGGTGTTCTGTTGCACAAAGGCGAATCCAGGAATCTCTCGTCTGTAGATTCTCTTCTCATTTGAGTACATGAAAAACAATCGATTTTTAAAAAGGGGCGTGGTCAACAATCGATTGTGTTTCATACGTTCAAACGGAATAAAGAATGCGTATGGTTGTCAAAATTTCTGGACATCCACATCCATTGCTTCACATCCATGGCCTGTGTGGAAGTTCGTGCAATTTCAAATTGCTGATTTTTTGACCGTCAACTCGGTCATTTCTGCTCAATGCGCGTCGGGTATGGTGATATGGTTACTATCGATTCCCTCGACTTTTCCGAACTCTTCAGCTCCCGGCGCGGTGTTTTTATTCCGAGAAGCATATAAAATGGTATTGAGAATGTCAGAGAGCTGAAGGGACGCATGGGCGAGGGCTAAAGGGCGGGGAAATATCGAAGTGGAAAAGGTGCGAAAAAGTACATTCAATCGAAAAGCAGCGCATGAATATATAATGAGCAATCCGACGTTGAAGAGAGCGGAACGGACATTTTATTCAAACGTGAATGTTAGGGGAGCGAATCAATAATGGCTTAAATTTTCCTTAATTGTATCGCATGACGCTTGTAAACTCCGATCTGAAAAGGAAAAAAAAAACATTTCAAGCTATCCGACTCGTTCTTGGTACAGGCAGTGAAGAAAAACGCATTCGAATCGGAGACCGGTATACAAGGAGGGGGAGAGATAGAAAAAGAGAGGGGGGGGGAGAGAGTGCCAGAGAGAAAAAGAGAGGGAGAAAAAGAGAGGCAGGGAGGGAGAGAGAGAAGGGTAGAATACTGGAAAAAAGACTTATCTTTCACCCTTTCCAAGTTTCATTCTTTACGCTACATCACCCCGCATCAGCCGGGTTAAAAGCCTTCAGTTACCACTTCACGCGATTTAAAGAGTGATTTAAGGATTTCGTCTTTTTACCGATATACAATCTCTTAAAAGACGAGTGCGAAGTCGTAAAACGAATATATTCTGTTTTCCTTCGTGAGTCGAGGAAATTTCTATTCTTTTTTCCCGGCTCAAACAATAGTAATGTACCATAATTTGTTTTTTCTATTTAAGTGAAAAATGATATCAGTCGGAGTTAAAAACTGCGTGACATGCAGTAAACACCGTGAGTGTGATTTTATAATACGCAAAAAAATTCTGAGTGTAAATTTTATACCTGCGTGAATGGCTCTTATATTGTGTAGCAATTTGGATGGTTAAATAATAACAGAACAAACTACTTGATTTTTTGGATCAATGATACATTTGCCTAAAGATTCCATCAAATCTCATACAAGTCAAGTCTCATACAGGTCAACTTAGGTTGACTTAGTAGCAGCTGGTGCCATCCGGCAATCTCGCTCTTTTGCCATTTAATCCTACGCAAAAGTATTAACACATTTTTTTACATAGGTTTTAAATGGAGGTTTCTTGTCGCTAAATGATGCATCTACCAGCAGTAATAATGCTTTCTAATGAAGGTTAAAAATTCATGATGACGAGAGAACTTGTAATTGCAACGTTTACGTGGAATTGAGACAAAACTTGATACACATGGTAGCTTTTATTCAAATTGAATTGAGTAGAGTTGGATAGTTGCATAAGAGACGCGAATAAAACCTTGAATTAACGACGCTATGCTTTTCACTAATCTTTAGTTAGTCAACACAGCTCCACAACTAGTTGATCCGTTTCTCCAGGAAGTCAAAAGCAGCTTGAGAAGATTTGAAATCAAAATTACGAGTGCAATAACTTGAGTGAGATGAAATACACGAGACACATCAAAGAACTATGAAGGGGTGAGAGCGACCTTACTTAGAAGTAGCTGCTGTGTTGCAAATGAAAAGGAATTCCACCGATGAATTCTTGGTATGCCGCAAATTGAATGAAGTAAGAAAATAAAAAAAATTTCAACTACGACCCAGCCTGGTTATAAAAAACTTGGAATCTGATTGAAAATAATACTCAGAAGGCTTCATTTAAGAAATAAGAGCTGTTTCAAATTAATTTATGCCTGAGAGTGCTCAGTTTTCAACGAATTTTCAATTAAATTCTTCGTAATTTTAAATGCATTAAAAATGTGATGCATTTAAATTTGTGAACAAATTCCTCAAATCTGATGGACAACCTTGGACAGCTCAAGCTCTGATGCACAGACAAGCAGATAATGCATATACTAAGCAGTGAACCAGACATGACTTGACATTCTAAATGGCAACATGGTTGGATTTACAATCATTACGCAAAATACACAAACGCGTAGCGTCTCAGACCTACAAGGGGGCCTCACTTCACAAAGGTAGCATTCCAGAATTCAAACCCCTTTATTGTCTCGATGCAGAAAAGATTATGAATGGCACGTAGGTATACTACGAGTACATCACAGGGTAATATAAATTAGCTGATAAACATTTTGAAACTGAGTTTTTAGTGTATTTTTTTCTCAAAAAATATTTCAGAGGGACGACTCCTGATGAGCCTCTTTCTTTCTGAAGATGTGCCCCCCCAGACCCCCAGGCATCCAACCTTTCATCTATATAGGGGATCTACAATTTAAGATTGCGTAGAGCCTCAAGAGATTTGAATCCGAGCCTGAATGTTAACAAGTTTGGAATGACCTGAAACGTAAAAATCAGTAGCGAGGCGTGAAATTTGACAACGATATACTTTCTCCATTTAAACTCTCTGAAAGAATCGAATGCTTCGGTCATCGGCGATGACCAGATGTTTCGACCTTTCTTATGTTTTTAAACGGAGAAAAAGGAACGTTGCCAAATGGCACGCCTCGCCACTGGTAAAAATATTCATGTTTATATAGGGTTCCTCGATTAAATTAACGGTTGCGCGAAACTTAAAAATCCGGTTCAACCTCTTTTTAAAATGATGAACATTCTGAAAAATTTGAAATGTTTCATTTTTGTGCAGAAAAAATCTTTAAACCCTGTGAGGGAGCCAATTCATCGATGGAAAAATGTTTTCATCGTTTGGCACCTTTAGTGATAGTAGGTATATAGGTACAGAAAGTTGAATCTTGAACGGAAGCACGTGCAGTCAATACGGTCCATTAAAGTTTATTTGCCAGGCGGAAAACTCGCTGTCGTGCTGATGACAGCTAGACGTGGAGTTTATAAATACAGAATTGAGTTAGATTTGATTCATTCTTCGCAACTCTCGTAAAAGCTTCAAAGTTTCTCTCGAAGCTAAAACTTGAATGGATTTGTTCACCCCTTCCTGCGTGACTAGTCAAGGACTGAGCGGAGCACAATCATTATACTTTCACTATCGTGTTTCTCACGAGTTATTGAGGATTTGCAAGCAGAGAGTGTGTTTCAGTATACATATGTATAGCGGTTCGTGGACTTTGGCAACAGTACTTTCCGTCCATTTGAATCTATGTAAAACAATCGATTGCAAGTGAAGCGCTGCTTCACTATCGAATTGAAGGGCAGAGTGGATAAAGGGGGTTTTGTGACATTTTGGAAAAAATCGAGTTAACACAGGGGACAAAGGAGTTATGATGGTATCTATCTGTAAATTCTCCAACTTGGTTCAAAAAAGTAGGATATGACCCTACTTTCAAAGCTGTTGTGGTTGCTGTTCAGCTAAAATGTCGAAAATGTCCATACTTTGAACTTTAAAGTCAATTTTCTCAAAATCAAAAAAGTGTCACATAACCCCTTTATCCACTCTACCCTTCAATTGATTGTTTTGAATAGAATCAAATTGAGGGGAAACATTGTTGCCAAAATTTCACGAGCCACCGCTGGTGCATTTCTGATCAAATTTTAAAGCACACTTTTTGTTTTGAATCGGAGCTACCATGATCAATCCAATCCATATGCGAATACAGGAAGGTGTTTTTCTCACTCTCCTCTTATTTTAATGCGTGAGTTATTGAAAAGGACAAATACAAGGGGTAAACTCACGCATATCAATGTGGGTTTTTTTTTTCCTTTTCTAACACATTAATTTAAACAGCAAGAGAGAGGGAAATACACATTTCTTTATTCGCCAAGTGACCTGCGATTACTTACAGTTAGTGGCGTCGCGTCGGGTGAAATCTAGAAATACTACATTTCGTACATTTAAACACAGGTAAAATATCGATTAGAGGGAAAGCACACTGCACAGAGCAGGGGAACACCCCCAATAGTCCGACATTTTTCACGGGTTTAACTGAACGAATTAGAATGTTGCCAAATTAGACGCGACATCTATGGAGTCTACATGTAATTACAAGTATTTCGTGTTATAAAGATAGTAAAATATTAATTTCTTCCTTGTGAAGAGACAATTCACGGAATGTGTTTGATTCAAGGAAGTCTCAGGGCACTTTGCAAAAAATAGGTTAGTTTAAAGTCAAAGTTTACTCTTCTCAGGCGAGAACTTTCAGTGTAAAGGCACGGTTCACTTTGAAACAATAATAAATTGATCAACTTTCAATTAATTGCATTAAATAATGGGTCTGTTGCATACTTTTGCTACAGCAATAAAGAACCTTGATTCTGTAAAATTCGACGAAAATAATGGTGTGCACATTAAAAACGTTCAAAATCCACTCATTAACTCAGGAAATCATTTCAATTTCAAACAGCCCGCGCTACACTGGACACTATTTGCACCGGTATACTACTACATAGACGGAACCACCGTGCATAAGTGAACAACATCGTAACTACAAAATGTTGGAATTCCCTTCTAAATACATGAACTACTGGCTGCATTTGCTGTCTGGTCTTTTCGGTTTATCAAAGATTACAAAATATAAGAAATGTACGCATCTAAACGAAATATTCAAATGTTTGTAAGTTCTGTTCATGTTTACATAAACGAGATGGTTCCACCTATGTAGTTATAAGTCGGTGATATAGTGTCTAATGTAGCGCGGGTCGTTTGAAATGGGAGGTCTTTTCTTAGTTAATGAGTGGTCTTTGAAAGTTTTTGATGTGCGCATTGTTATTTTCGCCGAATTTTACGTTAGAAACAATGAGTTATATTGATGTAGCAAAGTCAGCCTCAGTGGTGTAGTGGTTAAGGCAGTTCGCTGCCAGCACTGAGGTCCCGGGTTCGATCCCCGGAGGTGACTGATATTTGAGGACACTCAAATATCAGTCATCGTGACCATGGATGGCCATGCCACTCCAATACCCCGACCCTTTGAGGTAGAGGGGTGCGGGAGTGACATGGCCACCCAGTAAGTAACCCGTCCGCACTATTCGGCTGTGTTGTGATCATGGATCGCTCATAGAGTACGCTTCTGCCAGCGCTACCTATCAGTGGGAGTGAAACAGCAGAGCCCAATTCGATGGGGGCATGACCGTGCTCCGAAAATCCATGCCCGGTAGCGTCTGCCACAGTCGTTGATACGACCTTCCGTTGGCTTCTAAGACGGCCGCCGAGCCTTGTGGAAATATAATGATATAACGTTATTCGGGTTGAGTTAAGGAGCACGGTCCAAACCTCGGGGGGCAAGACGGCAGCAGCCATTGCCTAGGCTCCATGAGGGCGCCCCGCCGGTAAGCCCGGGCCTTTTTTTTTTTTTTTTTTTTTTTATTTTATTGATGTAGCAAAAGTACGCAACAGACCCATTGTAACTGCTTGGGACTGTGTATCGCCTATTTTATTCTAACTGTGAGTTTTTTTATTCAATGACGTGTATGTCGTTTGATTCTTTGATTTCATAGGTTGTGATTGTTTTCGGTTTTCATGCAGTGTTTTATTGATTCACTGGCGCAACCAGGATATCTTCCATCTCTCTCATTTCCCATTTGAATGTATGAGTAGGAAAAGGACAGAAGGAGGGGGTTTTATCCCCTTGTCCATCCTTAATGGAGAAAAGAGAGAGATGAAGAAACTCTCAGTGCGCTACTGTATTGATTGCTCTCTTACGTTGTGCCTCGTTGACGATTGCTTCTTTGATCATTCTCTGTTTACGTTTTCCTATATTTTTTTGATTTTTTAAGTTACTTGAGTCTGACTTTTCAATATGTTCGTAGCAACACCTCTTTTGTTTTATTTCATGGATTGCTTTGTTATGCAGAACTCTATTTGTT
>VMOF01000035.1:43850990-43924554 GCA_011764245.1 Trialeurodes vaporariorum
CGCTGTAAAACTATTCGCTTAAAATGGATCAAAATTGAGAAATTTGTGTCTATTGAACGTTTAAAGTAACCCACGAGTTGATCATCAATGGATTATTTCCTCTTTTTCTCCCCATGGATTAGTTACGTAGAAAGATTATAGAGTTTGCGAGAGCAATCTCATTTCCTCGCGAAACTTTCACAAAGGTTCAATATATACATAGTATTCGGTTTGGAGTATTTGTGATCTTTGTTGAAACCTCACAACGACGAGTCCATAAATTAGCGAGCGAGCAGTGCAGTTTGCCATTCGGCTGACAGCGTGGCCTCCGTTTCAGTTGCGCATAGTCGCAGATTGTGGCTCGCGGGGGCAGTAAGATGATCTCCTCGGGGTAAACATTCACGGAGTAGTTTACGTTTTCATGCTAATTCGATTACGTTGCACAGGAGCCACGGGCATGGAGCCCATGCAACAGGCCTCGGAAAATCCGTTGCACGGAGGCCACGGGCGTGGGCTCCATGCAACAACATTTTTTTTTTCGAGTCGCATCCAAAAATCTTGTTGCACGGAGGCCACGGGCGTGGAGGCCACGCAACAATCGATAATTTTGTCATTTCGAATGTGCATGGAGCCCACACCCGTGGCTTCCGTGCAACAGAAACTATATCATCTCGTTTCAAGTTGTCCACGGGCGTGGAGTCCACACCCGTGGCCTCCGTGCAACAGATATTATATCATCTGGTTTCAAGTTGTCCACGAGTGTGGAGGCCATGCTCGTGGCCTCCGTGCAACAAAGTTAGACACAAGTCGTTTCAAGTTGTCCACGGGCGTGGAGCCCATACCCGTGGCCTCCGTGCAACAAGGGGCTCGAGTTTTTGTTGCACGGAAGCCACGTGCAGGAAGCCAAACTGCGACGCGACGCGCTCTACCTTTGCATGTGAGAACTGAAACTACTATAGTCACGCGTCACACCGTAGTGAAATACTCTATGTGTGTAGTCTGCTTGTCTTTTTTGTCGTCCGTCGCATGAAGTAAGAATAGACGGCCGGTTGCAAACGGTCAAGTGTGGCGTGCGGTGGCTCGATCTTGTTGAAGTATCTTGAACTCACGGCGTCCTCTGGTGATCATGAGGGTTGCGTACCCTACGGATCCGGGCGCTTGTAATCTTCATGTGCATTTGTTTTTCCGAACTCTTCGAATTTCATTTTAATTGATTTTCATTATTTCATTTGTTTATTTCGTGGATCTTTAGGCATTGACAACGACACCTTTATGCATGAACGACTGAGCGTCGATGATGCATACTTTTCTTTTTGATATTTTTGTTTTTTTTTTGTTTTTGTTTTTGTTTTTGTTTTTTTTGTCGCGTGATTTTGGGGCAATCTACGCTCAATAAGTACTGAAGCTCTGCGTATCAGCCTACTTTGATTTCTGTGAAATCCTCATAAGCAATCAGTGAAAGAAATGTATCAATGCACTTTTTTCTCCGTCAATTTATACGGATCCAAGAAAAATACGCCTGTTAGCTGATGTGTTCACATCGTCAAATGCAAATTCTTGATAGCAAACAATCAGTTCTCACGGATTTGATGGCACCATTTGGATCCCACGTCCTTTACATAGGGTAATTACGCTGCAATAAAACTTTAAAAATTTAATCTACTTTATACATTGAAGAAAATCTTATGTTTGCTCTTGTCTCACTCGCAGTTTCTTTGACAACGGATGAAAATTCAACTCCGCCATTTGATTTATAAAAAACATAAAACGATATCGACACGTGGTTTGCGCTAAAATGCTAACTGCTCAGTTTTGTGAGCCTTTTGATGGAGTGATGTCATTTCACGAGGAATGGCAGATGACAGATCGTCTTTTTTACTGCATACCGGGAGTTTTTATTTTTAAAAATATTTTAAATACCGTCTGACTTTGAGTACCCAGATATCCACTGCCCCGCAAAAAAACCGGCGCACCTGGCGCGCTGGATCATTCCGCTCGAAAATGCGAAAAATTACGAAATTTAAAATCGTCATAACTTTTGAACTAAAAGAGCTGAAAATATTTCAAGGCCACGGTCAAATTTCTCATACTTCTGGTTTTTTATACTTAAGCTCAATTTTTTTTTGTCATTTTTTGCCCCGTATGAAGATTTTTTCCAAACCCTCGCGAAAACTGTTTTTTTGGAGCACATCTCAAAAAGTCACTCAAACTTCTCACATCTCTTTGGGCAAAAGTAGCATAGATAGACAAAATCTGAAACCTACATCAGATTTCTTAGAGTCAGGGCTATCAACCTGGTTACCTAAATTTTTTTCAAAAAAAATTGTTCAAGGTCAGAAAATGCACTTTTCCGAGACCATGTAAAGACCGCTTCTGAACATTATTAGAAATGTGCTGAAAAAAACCGTTTTCGCGAGCGTTTAGAAATACTCTTCACACGGGCGTAAAAATAAGCAAAAGAAAATATGAGCTTCTGTTTAAAAAACTAAAGAATATGAGGAATCCGATCCTGACCTTGAAATATTTTGAGCTGTTTTAATTCAAAAGTTATGACGATTTAAACTTTTATTATCTTTTCGCATGTTTGAGCGGATGTGTAAACTGTGTGTTCAGAAGCGGTATTATTTACATGGTCTCGGAAAAGTGCATTTTCCGACCTTAAAAAAATTTGTGTACACAAAATTGAGGTAACCAGGTCGATAGCGCTGACTCTGAGGAATCTGATGCAGGTTTTAGATTTTTTCTATCTATGCTCCTTTTACCCAAAGAGATGTGAGAAGTTTGAGTAACTTTTTAGAGATGTGTTTCAAAAAAACAGTTTTTGCGGGGGGTTGGAAAAACTCTTTTCACGGGTGGGAAAAT
Organism: Trialeurodes vaporariorum; assembly: GCA_011764245.1. Taxonomy (NCBI): domain Eukaryota; kingdom Metazoa; phylum Arthropoda; class Insecta; order Hemiptera; family Aleyrodidae; genus Trialeurodes; species Trialeurodes vaporariorum. The sequence goes on from VMOF01000035.1 coordinate 43,853,832, forward strand.
GACCAAAAAAAAATTTTGAGTTTATGTATAAAAAACCATAGAGTATGAGAAATTCGACCGTCCTTGAAATATTTTTAGCTTTTTCAGTTCAAAAGTTATGACGATTTTAAATTTTGTAATTTTTTCGCGCGGAATGATCCAGCGCGCCAGATGCGCCGGTTTTTTGCCGGGGTAGTGTAGTATTAGAAGTCTTTGCGTTTTCATGCACTAATTGTGTTGCGGAAGCTCCCACAACGGCGCAGGAAACCCGAGCTTTTATCTGCCATCTTTCATGAATACCCCTCGATAAGGGTCGTGCATACTTCGGAATTGTTGAGAAATCCCCACAGAGGGGCATTTTTTTTAAAACCTCTTCGAGGCTCTAAAACCAAATTTTGTCGATTGAATCCGTACCAAGATCGTTTTTTTTTATGAAAAGTACTTGTTTTAAAGTATTTTCGTTTCCCTATTTTTCTTAATTCCGACCTTTCAAGTGGAAGTTCTGATTTTTTTAAAATGGGTCGATTTCGCTGGGCATATAAAAAAAAAGGAAAAAAGAAACGATATAGACCGTCGGTCGGCGCCCAAAGTCTAAGAATTTGACGCCATTTTGAACGAGGTATCACAAGGTAGGGGTTGCCATTCGAACATTTTGAGTTAGAGGGGGGAACCCTCCCGGATGCCCCCGAAACTTTTTTATACCTCTGAAAGTAGTTCACATTAAGTTAGAAACATCCCGTAAAGTTTGGTTCTCTTCCATTCATTCGTTCAAGAGTTAAGAGTTATGAGGGGGGGGGGGACTCTTTTGAAACACTCTGTAGGTCGAGTTCCGATTTTAACTCGATTGGGCCCCTAAAGCCAAATGTTTAGGAAGTATGAATAACTGACCATCTGTCCCCTGTTCACTTCTTACAATTAGAACTTCGTTACGCTGACACGTTTGATTGGATCGATCGATTTGGCTGAAATCCAATATATATCAGGCTAAAGTGGCGTACACAGAATTTTATTTAGGGGGGCTATAAGGGCTTGCACTGAGAAGCATTGGACTGAAAATTTTTCCCCCCTTTCCCCCTCCGATCCGGGTACCTAATATCCCCCCCTCATATACTATATGGGGGGGGGTTACGTACATGATGACCATGCCTATTTAAAAAAAAAGAAAATATTCTTTTCCACCCCAGCCCGCTCCAGCTCCGTATCCCTGCTTTGAAGATTGAACAGCATTGACCCGAATCATACTGCTTACATGATTGAGAGGAATGAGGACATATCTGTTTTGATCCCATTTTCCGGTTGCTCTTTCGGTTCCTTAATTTCGGCTGCATCCACCGCCGCATTTTTTCTAGTGCCTCTCCTTTCTTGTCTCGCTCAAAAACTTGATGAAATAGAATGACAAGCATCACAAAATACAGATCGCGACGTTTAGTTTTATAGCCCAGCCCGGAAATTTACTCTGGGTTTGGGGGGGGGGGCTATAGCCCAATATAGCCCCCCTTTGGGTGCGCCACTGTATGCACTTAATGCAGTAGCGGGTCTTGCAATGCGACTATAATGCAGATTGCAGCAAATAGAACCTATAAACATGATCGATACTTTTGAGAAGGTGCACAGTGCCTCATCTAGATTCGGGCTTTCTGCATAGGATGAAATGAAGAAAGAGCACGCTTCCCGCATAATATGAGCCGCCAAAGACTGCACTTGGTAAAAAACGACAAGAACGTTTAAATCTCAATTTTTTGCAAACAAAAATGTCATAAATTTGATGCCCATGATTCTTAGAAAAAAAAAATGGGTTGAAATAGCAGTCGAAGCAGACTTTCGCTTGAACGCACAAATATACTTACCAACGAGCTGTAACTTTAGAGCGGCAGCGGGCTGGTCCAACTTGTGCCGCACAGGGTAGAAGAAATCGCGGGAAGAAGCGGAATTTGGACGGCATATTCTAAGGTTGGGGTTTAAAAATTTTGTAGGTCGTTTCCGGAGATGCCCTAATTTGTATACGAAACGGCCTACAAAATTTAACCTCAAAATCTATTTATACGTCAAGATGGCGGCGCGGCGGCGGCGCCCTAGCCGACAACAGTGAACCAGCGGAACGTTCCTTGATTTGCCAATTTAAAGTTATAGCCGGTTGGTACTTACCTATTCAGTGGCGCCCCAGGTTTTGGGGGGGGGGGGGGATAAAAAGTCAAAGCTTCTTGAGGGTCTCCAATTATACCCCCCCCATCCCATCCCTCGCGGACCTTCCACCGTGACCTCCCATTTCCCTTCCATCCATCTATGCTCTAGTTTAGACCCCTTCCCCTTCAAAAAAAATTTTGAGGTTAAATTGATTCAAAGTAATAAAGATAACATACAAAATAATATGATTGAATAGGTGAATGAAAATCTAAAACCAAACTCAAAAAAAAAAAGCAGTTGCCCCCACCATTTTGAGTCTCACATGAGAATAGATGAATTGCGACTCTAATACAAGAAGAAGGGGAAAGAGAGTGCGAAAAAATGAAAAGCATTGAGCCCTTTCCGACTTTTTTTTTAAAGAAAATACCTACCCACCCTACCCTTATTCCAAACATAGTTTGCAAATTGTGCAGAAATTCATAATTTTGCACGAGATGTGCTCGGATGACGAATAATTTTTTCTATAATCTGGCAAGGGTGTCGACGCATTTGTAAAGAAAAATATTACTATAGGAATATCTGTTTTGACTTTTTACTGACGGAAAATTGAAAGGATCGAAGGTTCACTGGTCTCAATCAGCTGAGCACTAAAACTAGACAAGAATCAGACGGTTCTCTTGTACTAAGCACGTTCGCGCCTTGCATTCTGGCCTGACCGATTTTTTTTTTTGCCTGCCGATGAGAGCCGACCACCGCGCCGCCGCCTCTCCGCTCATAAAAATCATTGTAGCAGTGTGCGCGGTGCGTTGCGACGTGAGGGGGGAAATATACCTACTTGTCCTGTCCCTGAGAGGCTCACCAGCCTTTTGTCTCCCTCCCCCCAGTCCGCACAAATATTTTTTCAAGCCCTTCCTCAGCACGCATTGATTCTATTTTCAGCAGCACTTTCTAAATACCCCGCCATCTACCTACTCTCAAGCAACTAATTTTTGAATGATTCCTGATCTTTGTTAACTTACTTTACCGGGCACAATACATCAACCTTTGTTTGCCAATATTTTCAGCCGGTTTCCTATCCATCGGATATTTCTTCTCTGTCGCAGAGATGAAAATCTCCCCTCCCCCCCCTTTTTATAGATACCTTAACACCTACAATGTGACCTCACTTGCCCTTGATTTGTTTTTTTTAGAAATCGAAGTTAGTTTTTCCCAGAATTTTGTCCACTCATCATATTAACACCCTGTCTATACTAGAGTATACTATAAGCCCCAGTTGCACTGAAAAAATAAAATGTAGGCCAACTCCACCAGAGGACCGTGTGCCTTTTTTAGGATTACAGTGTTCCCAAAATTTCTCGGCTTTTGCCGGATTTTCGCGGCTCTTTAGCTTGCGCGGCCGATTCGCGGCTTTTTGCGGCCTTTTTAATTTTCACGGCTTTTCTTCTTTTCATCATTTCTTTATTTCTTTAATACTGGTTTTTTTTTCACTTTCCACGGACTATAATCCATGAATCGTAATGGTCTAAAGCTGAGAAATACAGTATATGAGGTTTGCGTCTGAGTTTTAAAAGGACAAGTTGGTAGCATGTACCGTATAAGTATGTAACTCTGCGGAAAATTCAGGAGGGGCAAAAAAGTTCTCTCTCATTTTCCATTTAGTAATCCCTATCCCAGTTTCAAGAATGTCAAGAAGAGACTAAGTTCATCTTAGTAGAGGTGAACTTTCACTGAATAATTAGCCTTCAAAGTCACGAAGAGTAACTTAAAATTATATTTAAATTATTATGCATGGGCGCCCGCAGCGGGGGGGAAGATGGGGCACTTGCCGCCCCCCCCCGGGAAATTTAAAAAAGTGCAAATTTCGCGGATTTTTTTTTTTTTTATTTTTAATTTATTTTTTTTTAATCTTCGCTACAAGAGAAATATAACAAATAGAGGCCGGTGGCCGCTTCGCGGCCAATCGTTCCGTTTCTCGTCTTGAGTGTGATTTTTGTTTATTCGAGCTAAGACTTTGACTCGACATCATCCACTCCCTAACTAACTCCGTTTGCTATTCGCCCATCTAATCTTGCTCCGAAGAACGAAAACTAAAAACTTACGCCTTTATTCCTGAAATACTAAAGTGGTATTTTCTCATATACACCAAAGGTTTAGAAAATAGGAGTCATAATTTGGAGGGGCATAAATAGCATAACCCCCCCCCCCCCCTTTACATGAAACTTACAAATTTAAGGGGTAGTCGTTTCAAGAGGGCCCGATCCAAAAACCCAAATTTCCCTTTTTTTTGGCGCTCATGGAAACGCCGAAACCCCCCGAATCGGCGCATTTGGATGCACCGTGGATTAAACGATTTAGAACTGTACAGAGAAAAGAAGGGAAGGAGAGAAAGAGATAGCGAGAGTGAGAAACCTGCATTCACAATTAAATGAGAAGTTCGGGATAAGCAAACAAATACGCATGAACGAGATCGCACACCTACGATAACCTTTCGTTGAACTGACATGACAATAAGACATTGCTTTTCAGTAAATCAAAAATCTATATAAGAATGGAAGAGAATTTTTGCGCGGGAAAAGCATGCCTTTTTCAAACAGCCCTTTTTCTAAGGACAATAATTTTTTGAAATAGGTTGGCTCGAAAATTCAAGCAAACTTCGTTAAGATTTTATTTTTAATTTTTTTGGGCGTGGGGTCATTTACACCCCCTATTATTTTAGGTCATTGTTATAGCGCTTTTTGACTAATGATTTCGCAGCAAATTGCCATTTTGGGCTACTTTTTTAAAAATTCCTTGGCGTATTTGGTGTATGTTTTAGCGCTTTTTGGGTTATCTTTTTGGGGATTGGCGCTTTTGAATGGTCGCCCCCCCCCAAATGATGAAATTCCTATTTTTTTGAGTTTTTTTTTAGACCATTTCACGAAGCTCAAGTTAGTATGACCAGTGTAAGTTAGTATGTCCATTGGACCCAGTTCCAGCATCTAAGGGCATCTCAAGCTCACCATAGAGTTTTAGTGTGAAGTCAACGGTTAGCCAAAAATTATATCAATAATGCACTCATCGGTCGCAATCGGTTGTGGCAAAACTCGCAAAGCGTTCCAAACTACTACTCACTCACTCTCCCGTGACCTCCAATCCCCATGTATATCCCATATCTTTTTGTGTCCCGATTCGTATACACAGGGCCTCGTATTACGGCATGTTAATAGCAAAAGGGATTAAAAATTTAGGAATTCATTCCTGCCAAATAATATTTCACAAAAGATGTCTCTACATACGTTTTTTAAAATTAGAGTATAGCAGTGTAACATTACGTGAGAGCAAAAGAGACAACAGTCTTTGCAGTCTTTGTTTGGAAAGTCTCATCGGATGACGTCATCACCAATTAAGGGATCACTAAAAGAACCGTCTATTTCGAAATAAACGTCGCACTGGCCCACTAATATCACTGCAAAGATTAAAAATAAAAGGTATACAATCAAATGAACCATCAAAAACTACATACTCAAGCAGTGGCGTACGCAGGATTTTTCTTGGGAGGGGCTCGCACTGATGAGCGTTTGACTGAAAATTGTTCCCCCCCTTCCCCCCCACCCACAAAAAACGGAGGTTGGGGGGGCTTTAGCCCCTTAGCCCCCCCCCCCCCCCCCTGCGTACGCCACTGTACTCAAGGCTCAAGAGATCTATCGAAACTTTTTTTTTTTTTTGTTTAAATCAGAAAAAACAGACCTTAAAAACATCACAACCTCTCCAAAACGCGAACCGAAACGAAAACAACTCAAATCGCCAACTTAAAAATGAAAAAATCCGTAACCATATTCTTGGTTCGTTAGTAAGTAGTATTCTTGGATGAATCACTTAAACATTTAAAGTAAACGACGCATATTCAACAGGGAAAACCCAAATTTTTTACTTAAGTCAGTAACATTCGACAGTATATTATTAATAAGATATGTAAACCCCCGTCTCAACTTATCAATAATATAACCCTAATCATTTAGTTTCTTTATAAATTCTCGAAACCTAGCTCTTTGCTGGGTTATATTCGAGGTATCGAATCAATGCACCGATCTCATCAAGTCATCACTCGTTGATTGTACTATTCTGTAAATCTGCGTATGAAACATATGATAAGTATCGAAGCTCTATACATCGCGAAGCGATACAGCAACCTCGTCAAGCCATCATCAATCGAAGACTGTACAGTGCTGCCGTATTTAACATAAAATATACACATTTTTCGTCATTAAGTCTGATGTGCCTGTATATTTCTCAACACAGCTAGCAGCACTGTGACGTCCCATTGAGTATATCTACGTAAAAACATGGATAAAAAGTCGAAGCTATACATCGATATCATGAAGTCGCTATTAAAATGCGTCTATCCGAACGGTTCCTTCCGCGAGTAAAACATATGATGAAGATCGCCATGGTAACGTCAAATCGTGCGATCGAATTAAAAAAAAAAAAAAAATTGTCAGAGCATCACGTTTCTCGCTCACACGCGTACAAAATCGTATGCTCTTCCGCACGTATGCATTTAAAAAAGGACGACAAAATCTCGCATCTCTTTCCCACCCTTGCAAAACGAACTGATTCGCATCCTTTTCGCACTCGCACAACTTTTTGAGAGAATAGTTTTTAGCATTTTAAAAAGGGACGCGGGGCTCGTACGGAAAAACGTATATTTTTCCCGAAGCATTGGAGCCGAGCCCGACCGATCGGTACCAGGCCCCTCCCGAACGGTGCATCGGTTCTCCTGGAACTTAGCTTCATTCTTACAAATATAATATAGGATGTTTATAAAAGTATTTTTAGAAGTTAATTACAACCCAAAAAGTAATTATAGTAATTAAAAGAAAAAATTGTTCTTTTGAAGTAGTTTTATGGCTCGGCTCCATAAAGGGGTGTCCCCACCTGCGAATTTAAAAGCGCGAATAAACGGATTGAGCCAATGGGCTTCTTTATGTTGTCGATACATCGGACTCGACCTATCGACTTCAAGGCAGCTCATTGGCTCAATCAGTTTATTCGCGCTTTTACATTCGCAGGTGGAGACACCCCTTAAGCCCCAATGTTAATTTGGGCATATCCCCGAGCGGGGAAGCCCGGTCTATGACAGTAACCGGCTTCAAATATCGCCGCTAGAGGCCAGTCTTCTTCTATAATGTCTTTGAGATATACACAATGGGACAGGCACAGTGCTGCTAGATGTGTTAAAAAATATACAGGCACTTGAGACTTAATGTAAAATGTGTTTATTTTATGTTAAAACTGGCAGCAATGTACATTCGTCGATTGATGGGTTGGCGAGGCTGCTGTATCGCAACATTTAGAGCTTCGATATTTATCATTGTTTCATACGCAGATTTACAGAATACTACTACAATCAACGAGCGATGTCTTGACGAGATCGGTGAATTGATTCGATACCTCGATTTAACCCAGCAAAGTTGAGCTAGGTTTCTAGAATTTATAAAAATACCAAATGATTAGGACTATAAATTTATAAGTTGAGACGGGGTTATACTTTTCTTATTATTAATAATATGTTGTCGAATGATACTGATTGTGAGTAAAGTATATAATTAATTGGTTTTCTTTCGAAAATGCGTCGAAGGTAGGTACTACCAACGAACCAAGAAAATTGTTACAGATTTGCTTATTTATAAGTTTTTCTTGAGCTGTTTTCTATCAGTTCGAATTTTGGCAAGGTTAGTTATGATGTTTTTTAAAGCCTGTTTTTTTCCCATTTAGAAAAAGAAAATGTTTCGATAGATTCCTGAGTATTTTTTTTAGTTTTTTTAAAGGTTCAGTTGGTTGTAGATCTATTACTTTTTTAATTTGTGCAGTATATTAGTGGGCCCGTCTCTCAAAATACACGGAGGCGTTTTTCTTTCGGTATAGCCTGTTTTTGTGAGGACTTATTGGTTATGACGTCATCCGGCGATGAGCGTTCCAAAAACAAAATTTTCTTTCTTGCTCTCACGAGCCCCCTGCTATCTCACTCTAATTTTAAAAAATAAGTAGAGACATCTTTTGTGAATTTTTTTTTGCATAAATAAACTCCTCAAGGCTTTTTCACGATTTTGATGATAGTAAGCCACCAAACAAGGCCCGATGCACGAATTTCGAATTTAGAGAGAGATGGGTAGGTATATTCATACATTCAATGATTGGGGGGACGGGAGAGTGAGGAGATAATTTGGAACGCTACGCGAGTTTCGTCACAACCGATCAGAGCTGCTGTTTTGCGTTGAATTAATGACATTTTTCAATTCACCGACGCTTCCATCGGGTTTAGAAAAAATAACATAGTTCAGTTTAGGGTATGACAGTACTGTACTCTGATCTGTAATATATTTTCTCAATCGGGGAAAATTCTTTATAGTTTATTAAAATATCTGAAAAATTTTTTTAAAGTCATCAACAATTCCATCGGTTAGGGTGAGCAGTTAGCATTTAGCGCAAACCCGTGTCGAAACTTTTATGTTTTTAAATCAAAAGGCGGAGTTGAATTTTCATCCGTTGCGAAACTGCGAGTGAACAAGAGCAAAACAAAATTTTCCAAGTAAAAGTAGATTTAAATTTTTAAAGTTTTTTGAGGTAATTACCCCATTAAAGGACGGGGATCCAAATGGTGCCATCAAACCGTGAGAACGATTGTTTTTACAAAATTTGCTTTTTACGATGTGAAAACATCAGCTAACAGGCGTATTTTTTTGGATCCGTATAAATTGACGGAGAAAAAAGTGATTATACATTTTTTTCACTGATTGCTTATGAGGATTTCACGAAATCAAAGTAGGTGATGCGGTTCAGTACTTTTGAGCGTAGATTGCCCCCAAAAACACGCGCAAAAAAAAAAAACAAAAAAAAAACAAAAAAAAAAAAAAAAAAAAAAAAATGCTCATCGCGCTCAGTGTTTATGCATGGTGTCGTTGTCAATGCCTAAAGCCCGAAATCAAAAGAAAAATGAAAATCAATTAAAATGAAAATTTGGAAAATTTAAAAACTGCCTGGATTCAAACCCCGGATCCTAGGGTCCAACCCCCATGACACCAGAGGACGGGATTCAAAAACCCAAAAGATCAGCCAGCACGCCACACGACCTTTGCAACCCGGCCCTTTTCTTACTTCATGCCGGAAACAAAAAAACAAGCAGACTAACAATAGAGTATTTCACACGGTGTACCGTGTATAGAGCAGTTCTCACATGCAAAGGTAGGCGCGTCGCGTCGCAGTTGGGCTTCCATGCACGTGGCTTCCGTGCAAAAAGAACTGAGCCCCTTGTTGCACGGAGGCCACGGGGGGCTGCCCTGGACAACTTGAAACGACTTGTGTCTAACTTTGTTGCCGGAGGCCCCGAGCAGGGCCCCCACACTCGGGACAACTTGAAACCGGAATAATATCTGTTGCACGGAGGCCCCGGGGGTGGACCCACGCCCGTGGACAACTTGAAACGAGATGATATAGTTTCTGTTGCACGGAAGCCCGGGTGTGGGCTCCATGCACATTCGAAATGACAAAATTATCGATTGTTGCGTGGCCTCCACGCCCGTGGCCCCCGTGCAACAAGATTTTTGGATGCGACTCGAAAAAAAAAAAGTTGTTGCATGGAGCCCACGCCCGTGGCCTCCGTGCAACGGATTTTCCGAGGCCCGTCATGGGCTCCATCCCGGGGTCCTGGCAACGTCACCGCTAATTCTACATTTTTTTGCAACGAGGTAAGCAGAACAGCGAGCAGTTGGTAGCGCTGTAGGAGCCGGGATGACTAATCAGAGAACGGGAGATTAGCGCAAAGTAATTTTAATTCCCAATTTTTTGCATTGTATTTCTTTCCTTCTCCTCCCTTCCCCCCCTCACTCTCTCTGTCTCTCTCTGTCTCTCTCTGTCTCTCTGTCTCTTTTCCTCTCCCTCTCTCTCTCTCTCTCTCCCTCCCTTTCTCTCTCTCTCTTGCCCCCCTCCCACTTACTATCCTAACCAACCTTTCTCGCCACGCCGAGCTCTTAAGGGGGTCGCCAGCTCCAGTCTCTACGCTGTATAACATGGACAAACTTTAGGTATTGTTTTCTCTAAAATCCATGGAATATGGTAAATATCCATGAAGCTATTATTCTTTTAAAAGGCTGATTCTTCTGAACAGTTTGACAAGAAGGATTTTCAAAATTACAATCATTGGACCTCATGAGGATTCTTTTTTTGACAGGTAAACTTGTCAAACATTTGGGCAGAAAAGACTGATGAGACATGAACTATGGACAATTTTGGAAGACACCTGAGTTGAAAGATGGCATACAAGTTTCTGATGCAAAAATCTATGCAGATTTCGAATATCACATCCCATAACGACCCCTTTTTTTTTTTTTTTTTTTTTTTTTTTTTTTTTTTTTTTTTAGTTTCTGCCAACTTTTTTGGTCAAATATCTCACATATAGTGCACCGTCACTGATATATGGAATCGGTTTACATTTTGCAAACTTTTCCGTATACAGTCCCACACTGTTCCATTCTTCTGCACCTCGTTTCTCATCCAAAATGACAACCGGGTTAAATGATGTATTTGATCCATCTACAAAAAATAGACAAAAATAAGATGCTACCCCACACGGACAATAATAACCGGTAGCATTTACCATCATCTGCACAGCTGATTTTTGAGTCAGCTATCAAGTATACTAAATTATGGTAAAATGTACCAACAAATAACTTAATTTACCATATAATGTAAGTTGCATTAACATCTACTTGATAGCTGACTCAAAGATGGTAGATTTTACCAGTCTATTTTTTTCCGTGCGGTTAAAATTGAATGCATACAACACGGTCGCCCAGTGATGAGCCTGAAGTTGGCACTCAAAGAAAAAAAAAAGGACGAAAAAAGTTTCAACCCTGCATCGCTGTAATAATCGCTTTTTAATGGCTGTCACATAATTTCATTAATTACTGAAAGAATTCGATATCATAACGGATGGTGACTTTCCAATCGAAATGTGAGAGTCACAGTATTTACGAAGTGCGCATAGTGTAAATATCGGGCCCAAGAATGTCGCTGATCCAACAGAATGGGGGGGGGGGGGTACGATGAACGCTCAACCGTACACCATAAAAAGCTATGAAGTAAGTACGTAGACTTTGAACTTTTATTCGGGGGGAAAAAAACATTCAGGGGATTTATAATAGGCCACCTCGTGCGAAAAATTCTATCGTATTTTACGATTATGTTTTATGCAACTTTTATGATATTTACACGTTTCCTCTTTTTTTTGCACTTGGGACCATCAGGGTAAAACGGACTCTATGGTTGTAAAAATGCGTTTGAAAAAAGGCGCCTTCAAAGCGAAACCTCGACCAAAACAACGCTGTTTTGAACTTTTCAATTGAACCAGAAACTAATATATTATAATGGGCTTGTTTATGATTTTTAATTATGACGTAATACCGAGCTGAGGAATCTTTTACCTCAGGTTTGTGCTTATAAGTCGCGCAACTGCGTTTAATCAGTTTAATCTTTTCAAGAGTATCTAAAAATATGCACTCTGCATTTTTTACCGCCCTGAACATTTTTTTCTTATTGGAGAGAAACATTTGTAGAAATATACTCTCTCCCTAATTAGGAACCTTAGATAAGAAGACTTACGACGTAACGAACTTTCACGCTTCTTTTGAGAAAAGTCGATTCTCAAAAGATATATACAAGATGGAACGAGTTACAACGTTGCAATGTTACATTTTGTTCATTTATGCTAATATGTATAAAGGTTCAATTTCAATCATGTGATGAAAAAAATCTATGGAGCCACATTATATGAAATTATTTCAATTCCAAAGAGCTCCGCCGAACTTGTTCATCTGATCAATCGCAGCTCGTGCAATCTGGCACCGTTTCATTTAGTCCATTTAAAGTCAGGAAAAATACCAGAATATTTTGGGGTGGTTCGCATTGCCCTCCCTCTAATCGATGTTTTGCATGGGTTTGAATAAACTATCACGCAACGTTGCTAGATTGCAAGCATCACCACTGCATCTGCAATTGATCAGTTTCATATCACCCGATCTTTACTGAAACGGTCGGGTCGGGGGAGGGGGGTCTCAATCTGACAACGATGCACTTATTCGAGCCCAGAATCAGGTCGGGTGAGTACTGAGGTCGTAACTAAACACAGATCGCTCGTGATGCCAGGATCATGGCCCGATTAATAAGTTTTATGACGATTAAGAAACGAACTAAACGCAGAGCGCACAGTGATAAACATTTGAAACTTTCTTTGGACATATTGTTCGATAAGAAACAAAATCAAGATTATGAAGAATGAATAGGTAAAAAGCAGGGTTGGGAAAATCATCGTTTTCGATTACGTAATCGATTTTAATTTTCAGAAGTAATCGAGGTAAATTTTAGTAGGAATCAGGCGTGCCGATTTTTAAAGAACCACTGATTCTTGATAAACGGCAATTTGTTTCTTCTTAACACGTTGGTTTTATCGAAATATTTATGCCTCATTATCACACAAATCCATATCGATTACTTGTAAAAAGTAATCGAAATATGAGTCACCACATTCGTTCAATTCTGTTAGATAGGTACTCATTGGCGGATCCAGTCCTCGCAAACGGGGGGGGGGGATAATTTGGGATTTTCATCCCCGGAGCCCCCCTTTTCCTTTTTTCTCTCTTACTTTCCCCTTCCTTTCCCCCTTTCCCCTCTTTTTTGGCCGAACGGGGGGGGGATCGACCCCCTCACCCCCTTGTATCCGCCAATGTACTTACTGTGTGACGACTTTAACCGACTTTAACCATTCGAACTTTACAATCTTAAATGGGTCATATCACACATGATTTGTGCAAGAAAATATCAGCACTAATTTTTCTTTTTTTAAAAATTATTTAATTTTAGAATTCGCTTAACTATATTTTTTCAATTATTCACTTACTACCTCACACATCCCGCTTCTTTCTCATTCATACTTACTTGTTTACTTGTTTAATTAATTTAAGTTTCCGTATGGTTTTTCTCCTTTTTCTATTTTTTTTCTTGTTCCTTTTCTCTCTCTTCGTTTTTGCAAAAATTCCGGACGACGATTTCCGTTCAATTAAGTTCACATTGTTAATTATAGATGAATTAGTTATAAAGTTCTAAGTCGATAGTTTGTGGCAGAAAACCTCTTAAATGGGGATTGGCTCAAAATCTCGGTTTTATTTCTTCTCTGAATTTTTTTACTTTCTTTTTTGAAAAGTAATTCTTCCCCGGCAGGAATATTATCTGAGAAAGGGGGGGGTGCTGAGTAAAAATTAAAAGTTTTCACGTTTGGAAATATCTGTGTTTCAACCAACTGTGCGGATTTGAGAAAGACGGGCTTACAGTGCCGCTAGATTTACGACTTCAAACCGTATTTTTCCCATTAAAATCAGTGTAAAACATTTGGAATTTAAATCCAAATCTTGCAACGCTGTTCGTAATTTTGTTTTCCTAGCAAAGTACAGAACATGCGAGGAATGGGACTACAGTTGTCTGTAGCAAAGTTTCTTAAGTCAGTTTATGTTACGCAAATCCTCCCCGCCTCAAACCCTTCGCTTTTGGGGTACCTTCAATCGCTAGGAGGAAATTTCGACGGAGAAACTTTATAACGTGAGCTCAAGAAGACCGCAATTCAAGAATAATTGCTTCGAACCTGTCGTGAAAACAATGCAATGGATATGACCTTTTTCTTTTTTTTCCATCGTATCTGAATGAAAGTTTTCGTGTTGCTTGGACGGAAAGTTCAAATAACTATCGGAAGTAAACACGCTTTGAGAACGAAGGAAGAGTCCGTCTTTCTTTCTCGGGAGACCTCGTATGGCACTGAAGTAAGAAATGATATTGGTGTACAGAACATAGACTGTCCATTGAACTTATAACAGATGCATCTATCTAAGGTTACGTAGATTTACCAGCGATTAAATTTTCTGTAAAATTATACACGATATCTCAACCGAGTGAAAAAGGTTAAAAAGTTAAGAAACTTAAAACAAGTGGAAATTGTTTCCTTACAGGAAACGAACAATATCTGAATGAGAGTAACGAAACAGATTGAAATACAGGGTGTAAAAAAAAAAAAAAAAAAAAAAAAAAAAAAATGTACCACTGCGCCCCCCCCCCCAGCAAGAACAGCAGATAAATTGATAAATGGCTAGACAAGTGATTGCCTAATATTATTGAGAGAGGCAATTTTTATTGGGGGGTAAGGGGGAACACCAGGTGTCACCGTCTTAATAGTATTAGACACGTGTGTCTGATTGTCTTTCAGCATCTCCAGCCATTGCTGAAAAAATTCATGAGCTCTGAAAAAAAAGCGATAGTCTTAATACCAGATTCTAGTCATATTACCAGAAGCAAAACGATCCAGAAAGTCTAGTATACTTTGACTAGAAAATTCTTGTGTTTATACCAGAATATGACCATAGAACTAGAATTTCCTAGAAAATTCCAAGAACTATGGTGCAAATACTAGAATTATGGTAATTGTACTATCTCCTATATAGGTTCACATATTGTCATGCTTCTGGTAATCCTTTTTTCAGTGTGTGATACTTTTTTCATACACCCTGTATAGAATGAAGTGTGTATATACGAGTGTATATTTTGTTTGAAAATCTGGCTGAGGCTATTTTTTAAGTAGATTCCAAGAATCTATACTTATTTTTTTATCAGACACGTGTTTATGAAGACGCTGTACAAGCCAACGCGGAATAGGGGGAAACATTTTTGCATAATCAAAACTTTAGATTCGAAAACCGTTAAAACTAAGCCACGAAAGTTTGGAATCCAGATCTCTTCAAACATCCCTTGATTTCTAATTTTGGTCGCACCATTTGAGAACTTTAGTGAATTTACTAGTCGTACATGAAATGTATACCATTTCCTATTTTACCTACCCTTATCGTGTTTTCAGATTCTACTATATTTCTTTATCTCTCCTTCTCTCTATCTATTTCTCTCTCTCATTCTTTTCTTGAGTGCGTCAGAATATAGAAGTTTGCCAATTAAAATTAGAGCACATTCTTCTTTACAAATAAACATCTTCGGCGTGGTAATTAAAAGATGTAAGCGAAACTTAAGTGTCGAAACCTGCATCAGGAGCTTTAAAACTTCAAGTTTTACCCCCAAAGTTTTGTCAGCCGGATGTCGGCGCGGCGCTGCGGGCCGTTTGCGGAGAAGGAGGAGGAGGTGGCGGCAGCGACAAGGGATGAACCAGGTCGGCTGCGGAAAGACAAGGGTAGAGAAGGGATGGGAGCTTGGAGAGAGTAGTACGCGCACCCCCCTGGCTGCTATAGTTATTGCCAAGTGTCACTCAGAAGTGAAAAATACTGTCATAATCGTCACAAACTGTATTAAAAGAGGAGAGGCCAGTGTTGCCAGATTTGAGTTGGTTAAAAGTCGTATATTTTACATTGATTCTTATGGGAAATATGCGGCTCAAAGCTGTCCATCTGGCAACCCTGGAAGAGAAGGAGAAACGCATCAAGCGTTGAAAAATGAAAGCGGCGAGCGCGATGCGGATTTGAGAAGATTTGATCCACCAATGTCTTCGCTTTGATTATTATGACCAAGTCCGTGCTCTTCAGGAGCCAATTAAATTATACGTTGAGACAGCGCAATTAGCGCATGCGTGTAGCAAACATTGCGCCAATATCACCCACTCTAATATTTTTTCCCTTTTTTTTTTTTTAAAAAAAATAAAAAGTCCATTTAAGGGCTCCGGCAGTGGTGTGCAAATGAGGTATAGGTTGTACCAAGAATGATTGGACTTGCCGAGTACCTAGGTTTCAATGAAAACATAATCTGCGTTCTTATAAGCTAAGCTTCTCGTTCGTTCTCTCGTTCATAAAAGATCATTTTTTGGTTTCCAAGAAGGTCTCCGTGGAACTTGCGACTTTCAAACGTGCTTTATGGTGATAGTAGTGATACAAATATCGTGGGGGAAAGATTGTAAGTGCAATTTCATCATGTGATATATACATAAAAAAAACCGGGGTGCTCGACGTAGGGTCTGCGAGCGTGACCCTCCCCCTCCCAAATTATTTTCTTGTAGTTAGATGGTTAAAAGATAAAATCTCCACTCAATTACACATTTTGTCAAGTTGCTATTAATAGCTGTCAGTTGAAGTACTTGAAGTCCATTAGACTGTTGGCGGTTATTCTTTGAAGAAATAGAACAGGCATAGTTATAAATATATACGTGCGTTTATAGAAAGAAAAGTCTTAGAAAGTTCTATTATTCCTTTTGGAAGCATGGGCGGACTTATAGTACTTTTTCTGTCTCTCTCCCCTCCCATTTGAACATGTATGTTAGAAAAGGACGGAGATGGGGGCGAAAGTCACGTGATGGTCCACTCTTCTATCCTTTTCTACTTCATGTGATGAAATGGAGCTGTTGCAAACTTTTGCAACAGGCCTATTAATGGTTGATTATAGGGTAAAACCCTGAAAAAATAACGATTAGGGCACTAAAAAATCACGAAATCCACTCCTAAACTCACAAAATGCTTTTAAATGCGAGACCGTAATGGCGGCCGAGGCCACGGTTTTCTTATGGCAATTGTATGCTTCTTCTTCTTCTTGTGTGGTGTTGCGAGAACATCTCGTGTAGATGGCGCTGATTGAAGATAGGGAACCCCAATGAAAACCGCGGCCCCGACCGCCATTACGGTCTCGCGTTTAAAAGCATTTTGTGAGTTTAGGATTGGATTTCGTCATTTTTTAGTGCGCTAATCGTTATTTTTCTGGGTATTACCCCATTATCAACTATTAATTTACCTGTAGCAAAAGTTTGCAACAGCTTCATTGCCGGAGAGAGAGAGAAATGCAAATTCCTGTATCCGCCCATGTGCGGATGATGCAGAGTTTTTTTTCTCGTGAAATTTGGCAACCATGACACTACTTTTAACTTTTTCTTTTGGTCTCGTCGTCGACGCACAATTATTCACGTCGAGTCAGGAAACTCTTAACATGAGCCGAAAAATGGAGGAGGCGAGTTCCTCTTTTCTATCATCCGCGGTGGTTTCGGTTTCTTTCGGTTGTTGAATGTTTGGTGCGGTGAACTTCATTAATGCTAAAAATGACAGCTGTCGTCATTCGCAGAAGTTCCTGCTTTAACCCGCGACGCAGTGAGCCCCATTGCGTCGCAAGTTTTTGGGGTCCTAACTCTTGATGCACAAAAAAACCCTCATAAATATCTTGAAAAGCGTTCCAGAGATGCCATGCGTTGTGGATTTCTATTTGTTAATATTCACACAATTCAACCGAATAGTGAGGAGCAAAAACAAGTGACGGAAATGCGTTCAAATCATCAACTCCAAACCGGGTCTGAAATGCGATGTAGAATCAACTAACATTGTCTCCATAAAACGCACCTGATGAAGAGGATCTGAATAGACGAATTCAGCATGACTTAACACACGTCGATGTATGAACCGTTAAATGCAGAAACCAAAGCAGTCAAAAGAATTTTATATTCGTTTTTATTTTGTATTGGTTTTTTGTTTTTCGTTTTTTTTTAATTTTGTTTTTCGTTTCTTTTGTTTTTTCGTTTTCTTTTTGTTTTGTTTTTTGTTTTTATTGTTTTTTGTATGGTGAATCGATCCCCTAACGGAATTGCGTCAGCTACCAGATTGTTTTCAACTGAATATCAACAATTAAGTTAGTTGCTCCGCTTCAAAATATTTGTTCACATTTTTTAGATAATCTATTTGGCTTTACACCAGTTTTTTGTTCTTACTACAGTAGAATTCAGCTTGTGGGGCCATCTTGGTTTCTGTAATTACATCAGAGGTTCGTATTGATTCAAATTCTCAGTTATGTGATCCAACAAAATAACATCCGTCAAATTGATGTACCGCGGTCGAAATGTGAAAATAATCCATTGATTCTTAACAGGAAACTCTATTGAATTAACTGCAAACTTTCTCAAACTTAAAATAATGCAACGTAGAACGACAGTTTTCTCCCATCCCCATTTTTGTCACGCTATTTAAGAGGAAATGTACGTTCTTTTGTTTGCTGGTTTTACGGTTACAAAAACGGTTACGGTATCTATAATAGATATCAAATTTTTAATCGGATGTTTTACCTGTATGTAATCAGGTATCAAAAATTATAGTTACGCCTTAATTTTACCAACTAAAAAACTCCAAACACGGGGTACAAAGATTATAATGCGAAAACCATGTGATGCACAACGCATACTTACTTTAAAAAAGTTGCAAAAACTGACTCCCGATCAAGTACTACTCATCGTAATGTTTGGTTGATTAAATAATTTATTGAGAGTGGCTCGTAACCTGAAAATGTTATGTATCTATAGTTTCAAACGTGCCTCATTGCCTTGTGACATTTCATAAATGTAAGTATAACATTTCTACAATACTCGAGTTTTGTACTTTATTATGCAAAGAATTGCGCTTGCTTTTTTAGGGAATGGTATTCATCGATTCTTCTATGAATTATCGTTAAAAAAAGTTGTTAAAGTTATTCTTTCGAGCGAACAAATTAATATTCGGAAAGAAAATTTGATACGACAAACTAAAGTTGAGCTCGTTTGAAACTAGAGAGTTCATATGTGAAGTCTATGTTGACCCGGGATTGTTGGTTTAAAGAATGTTTGAACATTTTTCCCCTTTTCGAATTGGTACCTCCGTAACATCTTGCACTCAAAAGTTTTCAGTCAAACTTCAAGAAACTTTATTTTCATGCTCGAATTCATTCGAAAGAAACTACGTGTTTCTGACAAGTGAAATAGAGGAAAAAAGAAATTTGTCAAAATATAAAGTTTGTCTCCTCACGTCACATATTTTTGAAATCAGGCTTTAAAGATAAAAGCAATAACAATCATCATATATTCGGTTTGATATCGATGGATTTTGATTTGATTGAATCCAAGTACCTGCAGAGCATCAGGTGCATGTTTTGCTTATGAGCTTCTGTGAGAAAAATTTCATTCAAACTCATAAAATAAGTTTCCGAGTTTTCAATTCACCATTCATCCATTGAAAAGTCGGATCTTGGCATCCTCGGAGCTTTCAATGACGTGAAAACACGATCGAGTGCTGTCAGCGTGCACACGACGTGTTTATTCGACACCTCCCCAATCAAAATTGACGGGATATTAAGTATTTCCGAGTTTTGTGCCATTGATCAAGTTTTGTTTTCCTGCCTTTATTTCGTTTTAAACGTATGGCTTGACGGTGCGCAGAGTTACAGCTATTTAACCATCAAAGGGTAATACGTGATTGTTCTAACAGCTGCTTCCATTGATAGACGAAACAATATGTTTAGAATCGAGAGGAAAAACCTGCTAAGTGCCAGAATAATGAGTACGTATTGCCACCGACAGAGAGTGGTAGTGATACGTGTCACTAACTTGTAGGAGGAGAAAAAATGCAGATATTATCTTCTTAGCATTCAACTGCACGCTGATGATTATGAACGATCGTATCATAATGCCATCGATTCACTGGCGCAACCAGGATCTCTTTCATCTCTCGCATTTCCCATTTGAATGCATGAGTAGGAAAAGGACAGAAGGAGGAGGTTTTATCCCTTTGTCCATCCTTGTCTAACATGCGTTTCTTAATGGAGAAAAGAGAGAGATGAAGAAACTCTCGGTGCGCTACTGCATCGATTCGATGATCGAGTACCGATAGGCTCCTCACTTTTCTTTGACGGTCATACATCGAAAAAAAAAGAGTGGTAAAATCAAAATCTACCATCTTGGAGTCAGCTATGAAGCAGATGGTAAATGCAACGTACATTCTGATAAATTAAGTTAGTTTGTTAGTACACGTTACCGTGGTTTAGTAAAATTTACCATACTTGATAGCTATAACTCCAAAATCAGCTATGCAGATGGTAAATTCTACCAGTTATTTTTGTCCGTGTAGTACTTATATAGCCGTTTGATAAAATGCTGTTTTGTTCGTCACATATTTCTTGATCAAAAGAAAATACATGGTTATTTTCAATTTTCATGGAGGTCATTTTATTTGCATGAATTACATTATATTTATTGAAATCGCCGAGCCATGCTGATTTTCGAATATAATTGTGCGAAATGTGCGCCTTCATGTCCGCTTCGCAATCAACTTTTCCAAGAAGAGATCATCATTCGCAAGTTAAAAATACAAAAAAACTTCATGTTCCGAGCGTAAGTTGTAATCATGGATCCTCAGAAGCACTCCGACCTGACCTCTCGATTGGCAATTATATTATAAACGAGAGGGAGAAAAAGGTCTGTTGCCTGCTTTTGCAGAATCAATATGCCACGTTAATTTACTATGAAATTCAGCGGAAATAACGATGCGAACATGAAAAACTTTCAGAAACCACTCATTAATTCAGGAAATTACTTCTATTTTGAAAAACCCTCACTACAGTTCAAGCTATTTTCACCGACATGTACTAATTATTCATAGACATGACCGTAGCGCGTTTAAAGATAAATATCGTCGGAACGTCAAAATGTTTGCTTTGACAAAATTAATTAAATGCATATGAAATACTGGCTTTTTTTGTGGGCAGACGATTATGGAATAACAGAAAAATATTGTATACAAACATAAAGTATTTAAACGGAGCAATAATTTGATTTAAGTTTTATTGATGTATTTACAAACGCGGTTTTCCGTTTCTGTATGAGTAAGTTGGTGAAGATAGTAATTAATGTAGCGCTGGCTATTCAAAAAGAAGAGGTGACTTCCCGAGTTAATGTGTATATTTTGAAAGTATTTAATGTGCACATCGTGATTTCCACGGAATTTTACATTAGAACCAAATGTGCCCTATTCGTACTGCCAAAGTCCGCAACAGACCCTTTCATTGCAAACACTGGCGCAACCAGGATCTCTTCCATCTCTCTCATTTCCCATTTGAATGTATACGTAAGAAAAGGACAGAAAGAGGGGATTTTATCCCTTGTCCATCCTTGTCTAACATACAGAACAGAGAGAGATGAAGAGACTCTCGTTGCGCTACTGATTGCAAAAAAAGATTGATGAGTGCTCGATTTTTCAATTCTTAAATTGTATATCACAAGGTTTCAAAGCTAATCCTCAATTTATGTTTCTGTTCCAGGTATGTTTAAAACTCTGCGCAATCAGAACGCTTTAGACATTTTCAAAATATATTCATGTAAGTACTTACGCTGATTTCTTGCTTTACAACGAACAAAACAAAAAACAAAATAAACAAACAAAGTTCATGCCAATTTCTCAGATTAATAGAGTGGGGCATAAACCCCATCAATCCCCCTTCCTCCCCTCGAAGCTATCAATGTGATTTTTACATCTTTAATGAGGGAATAAATTACGAGCAGGAGCAGAATGCTAAGACGCCTGTCAAAATAAAGGAACAACACCAATAAGGCTCTTGCAAACTTATGCTACAGGGAATTGAAGAGTTGATTCTTGCATAAAATCCTGTAAAAATGACGGTTAGTACACTAAAAAATCACGAAATATACTTTCAAAATTGGGCTTAATGGTGGAGAGACGCTGGTATCATGGGAGATTACTATCTAAATTGCGACTTATCTCGGTGCTTCCGTAGAGAAAGTGACAAATTAGACAGACATCTCCCATGATACCTGCGTTGAATCGCCATTATGATCTTATCGTTAAAGCGGTTATGTGAGTTTATTACTGAATTTTACACTTTCTCACTGTGCTTTACGTGATTTTCGCTGGTTTTTATATCAGATTGGACTATTCATTTACTCACATAAAAAGTTTGCAAGAGCCCCATTCATCAGGATTTGAGATCGAATTCTAGATTAGTCAAACTAGCCAAAATTTGGCTTCGACGGAAGCCGAGCTAAGGGAAGAAAGTGAAAAAAAAGGGGGGGGTAGGACCTATCGCCCATTACCCACAACCCATTGCCCGACAAAAAAAAAAGCATCGCGACGGACTCTTTTTTTAATTACTGGGAACACGAAAATCGCGGGTGGAGAGAATGGATAAGTTTCGAGTGATGTAGTTTAGCAGTGTAGTTCCCCCTTCTCCCCCCCTTCTCTGCACCCCCTCACATGAACCCATGTGCCCCTTGAGCGTTGCGTTGCGCGCGTGTCTCGGTCCATTTACTCGCATGTTTAATGGTGATTAATCTCTGCGGAAGAAATTTTTAGTCTCCTCTAATCTCCCTGTTCTTTCTCCCTTTTTTTAAGGATCTCTGGACAAAAGTGATGTACGTTTTTTTCTGTTTTTGTTTTGTTTAGTTTTGTTTTGTTGTTTTTTTTTGCCTCCCTCCTCTCTCGTATCAAGCGACACGTTTCATTTCTCGTGGTTGGTGAACCGGTTCCAAAATAGTCGAATGGATGCACATACTTTTCAATAGAGCTATCGCAAAATTTTGCTATATGGATGGTCAAACGGACTATCAATTTTGATGTAAAATGCTGCAAACACAGCAATATATGATATCGTTAGAACAGTCTAAAACTCACTTCTCGTACGTGGAGAAAAGTGAACTCAAAGTTCAGATGGCGACCACTTATGTATGAGTGCTGCACTTGATCTGTTTTTGCACCTTCACCCAAACAAGAGAGAGCAGTGCATTGAATTAAGAGCCATCATTCTCGCTTTATTATACGCAATGCAAAACTTTTCTGTTAGCATCAACCTTTTATTCGCGACAAAATCTGTACACGAATCAACTTTCAAAATCACCGTTTTGAAACCAAATTCAACAATCTTATCCATCATTGTTTTAATTTGTGCGTTATATTTTTTTGTGCGGAGTGCAAAACTTAGGTATGTACGTAATACATACTCATTACTCACTTGCCGGGTGGGTGTCCATTTGAACTTTGAACTAAGTTTTATCTGCCAGGAGTAAGTTTTCGACTTTTAAAACGGTCCCGAGGTTGTTTTCCCAGAATTTTACAGCAGAATTGATAGTCCACTAGCCGACAACAAAACCTTGAAAGAGCTTCATTCGACTCACAGGAATTTTTTGAAAATATTTTCAATCGCTCGAAACCACCCATCTCTAAGTTTTAGATTAGTACTATGGCACCCATCTCAAGAAAAAGTAAAATGAGAATTGCATGTTTTGACTGCGTGATTGAAAAGTATCCAGACAGCAAATGTTTGCAAATGTTTGCTGAAAACCAACCCTTATGTCCATACTTATGGGTAGTTTTTGATAATTTTTGAGACGATTTTTGATCGCCTATCGATAAACAACATGTCTGCGTGTCAAGTTTAGGTCAGCAGAATTTGTGATTGATAAACTTGAGAAATTCTACCAACCACAAGCTTACGGGTAGACGGATAGGTTTTTCATCTGAATGAGATACGAGTCTTTTTACTCGCGGGTACGGTAAGGACTTTTAAAACACTCTTTATTACAGTCCTGTGGCGATTTGTATGCTCACCCTGTATTTACTCACCACAGTTGAAGGGCCTAGCCGTTACATATAACTCTTCTTTGCGCATGACCAAAAATATTGAAAGCTGCAAATCGACGGTATCAAAAATCGGCGGTACAAGTGGATACACGACGTCACTATAAAAACCACTATTTTATGTACTCAGCACCGAAACTGTTAATGTGTGTTGTACGATGGGAGGGGGGGGGGGTGAGTTTCAGGGATCTGCACCGCACGAGGTAAAAATGTGTCCGTCGTTCTGTATTCGAGGCTTAAACGTGTGGGCGCCATTGATTAATTGTGGTCGGAAAAACGGATTGCGTTTAATAATGATGTTAGTGCACAATTATTTAACGGCTTTTTCTCCTCCCCCCCCACCCCCTTTCCTTACCGCTCCTGCCCGCATTAAATTTTCCTCCTCTTTTTTCTGTCCCTCTCAATCCCTCCCGATTACAGAGTTAACCCGAGTGAGAGGGAATTTTTGACTTTGTGACGTGCAGTGTCGCTTTTAGTTGCAAATATGCCCAACAGCCCCGACCGGAGAACACGCAGCTTGCAAGGTTGCCTTATCACAAGGTGGGATTCACCTACAACTCATTTAAATACAATGAAAAGTAGGCGCGTTTTTTCCTCTCTCAAATCCGGCAACCGTGGGCGTGGCCGTCCGAGACAATTTATCGCCATTAATTTATTTTTCTCCATGAATGAATGTCCATCGCATGCTTATTGTTATTCTTTCAGGTTTGAATGAAAAATGCGTCTCGCGTTTCCTTTATTTTTTCATAGCGTTTTTTTTTTCTTTTTTTTAATAATAATCACAATGAATGCGAGTTGGCTTTGTGAATCGTAAGGTGTGTACGCAAAGGCTTAACCTTTTTTTAGACCCGGATAATGATTAATCAATCAGACATCACCGAGGCTTAAGACCAGAATAGAGCGCAATTTATTAAAAAAAAAAAATGATTTATGTTTCTAATTTTACGCCAGAATTTAAGGTAGTTTTATTAATACCCACGAGATCCTGAAATGACAGTTTGCTGTTGGGTCATAAAGAGATATAACCCCCATTTGTTGAATTATTTTCCCCAAAAAAAAAATGTAGCTTTTTATTTGTTTTTTGTTTGTTTTTTGTTCGTTTTTTGTTTGTTTTTTGTTTTTCGTAAACCTTTTATTGCCCCTCTCCCCGTATGATCGCACCACAAATTTTGACTTATTAATATTTGAGTCAATTCTAATGCATTCAAACCTAATCCTTCAAAGTCGTTAAAGTTCAAGACTTAAATCCTTGAATGAATAGATTTAAGTTTTATTCACTCCTTCAAGAATTAGATTATATAGCTCATAAGAACGCCTCTTCTCCTTTTATACGTATATAGGGAATGTAGTTAACTGTTCGTACTCGAAGGAGTTGGAATTGCCTATACGACGAATTGAAGGCGCCCGAATAAATCTTATCTTGTAAGTGTCTTTATCGATAGTCTCGTTTATCCGGAATGAAGACTGCGAACAATCTGAAATAGACTAGAGGCGAAAAACGAGTTTACTCGGGCTTGGCCCATATAAGGGGTTAAGTAAAAATATATGCAGTCACGAAAACAGGAAGTTATGAGGCAAAATATCCAGAGGCGAAGCGTATACTATCTAGCAACGTAGCATTTCGTCTATTTGAATTAACCCATATGAAAGGTCGAATTCGTTGGGCATCTCCAACGGATAGATAGTTCGATATATTTAATGGGTTTAAATGGAACACATGTAACGTTGCCAGACTACACGCTCCCCCACCGGAAATATAATATTTTATGCTCTTGAAAAATCACGAGAGCTGATGCTCCAATGCGTGGAGAGAGATAATATGATACCTGCAACAACGGATTCTCTCGATATAAACCTGTGTAAAATAATCGATCTTCAGGGGACTAACTGAATCCATCAAAATTCGATACTTTTGCTTAGGTTCAAGTGGCAAAACATGTTTTCCAAAAAGCAATGATACGCTCCCATACAAAGGAATGCTGGTTCAATAATTTAAGGTAAACGAACAGGATTGAACGATATATATATCTTTTTTAATATATGTCGTAAGTGAAACGGATTGAAAAAACGCATATAAAAAAGAAAAGGAAAGGGAAGTATCAAGATTCAAGAGACGCTTCAGCATAATCTCAAATTAAATAATAAATCTCAAGGTAAGGAGCAAGAAAAAAAATCGGGAAAAAGTAGTTGAATTAGAACGGAAAATCTAATGAGATGCTGAGGAACATATTTAACGGGTATGGCTTCTTAATTTGAAAGGGAAGCTCCGCCAGAGAAAGGATAATGATGCAGACAAGAATAGGTGAAGGTGTAGAAGGAAAAGGGAGAATGGAGAAGGAAGGAGGGATAAAGGGAGAGAGGAAAGATAGTAAGAATAGCAAATTGAGGAAGTAAAAACGGGAGAAGAAAAGAAGGGAGTGAATGATTAAGGGGGAGGCGGTAAAACGTTTTCCTCGAGTTCACCTAAAAATTGTGCGCGAATATTTTATTGCATCCCGGTGTTGCCAATTCCCAAAATCTCCAAAATAATGGTATAATATAGCTAATTTTTATCCGTTAGAGCTCATTTCAGAGGTTTAGGCGGACCTCGACCTGTATCTTTTGAATTTTTTTTAAATTTTGTTTCTCTTACAAGGAGAAATAATTGGTAAGATTTACCATCATGATGGCTGAATTTTGCTCCTCCAAACCAAGATAGTAAGCTTGACCACGCGTTGAGTTAGATGAAATAAATGTATATTATGCAAATTTAACCTTAAAAGGCACACTAAAAGAACGGTATAGAACTATTTCCCAGTAACATATCCTTTCGGTAGACGTGCAAAACGTTTGGTTTCGGTTACCTCCTCCATAAAGTATTTTGCTGGCCCATTTTCCGACCAAAGGTTTTGTCAGATTATCTACACAGCCTAAATTTAAGGCGAGTCTGTTGCAAATTTTGTAAAAAAGAAAAAAAAGAAGAAAAAAACTTGGGTAAAATATTCAAAAAACGATGGGAGAATAAAAAATGTATAATCCTCGTCACTTGAGCAAATTGTCTCAAAAGGAGGGATGTATTGGCGGAGCCAGCACTTATTTTCATGAAAAAAAATGTGACCAATTTGTCACGTGCTCCATGCTGGCAATTAAATACGTTGAGAACTAAAAAACTATAATACACTGCGCTCCATTGATACTCAAGTCCTTTAGTTTTAAACAGCGTGGGTGGGCTCAAATGTCTAAGGCCACTTCAATGGCTCTATGTTAGTATTTTAATATTTGCCCCAAGTTAAGGGAGGGGTAGGCTTGGAAGCGTTTTAACGCTTCCAACGTTTTTCTTAGTTAACTCTGCATAAAATTCAATATTTCATCAATTTGTAAAATGATCTTTCACTCACCGAAAAAAGAACGGTGCAACTATGCTATGTATGCTAAACTTACCAATGTACGTTACACCTTACCTATACAAAGATGACCTATACTCCAGTTATGGCACTAGCTAAAATCTTGTTGCGCGCCTTCATTGCTAAAATACATTCACTGGCCCACGAGTTTCTCACTCGCCAAAACGTAAACAAACCGTGGCGTGGGCCAGTGTTTGACTTTTAGCAATGAAGGAGCTCAACAAAATTGAACATTGCCGAGCTAGCCAGTGCCATATCTGAAGTATGGGCAATCTTTGATCTTTCTACAGTATAGTACACTTCACCACAGAATGGTAAACTTCACCAAAAGAATCTCTTTTTTTTTTGGTGCTACCACCAAAAATTCTTGGCAATACCACCTGATTTACGTGACTTATTGAGCAATTGTAGGATATCTTCGGTGGCCACTTTTGCCAGGGTGCGAAATGCAAGGTAACTTGTGTTAGTATTAGTTTAACCAATTTTTTTGTTCAGCCAACGGAAGCTGGTACCTTTTAACCCATAACATCCTGAATTATTTAATTTTTTCAACCATTTTCAAAACAACCCTTAATAAAGCAACCCCCAAACCTTTAATATTTTTTTTTTTTTAAAATAATTTTAGAATGACCAAAAAAGGCTGATGCCAAATTACATTTAATCTTTAACATCTGATTGCCAATCTATTACTCCCTAATTTAAAAACCCCCCAAAAATGAAAACTATACTCTCTAGCTGTAGCCATATGGCTACACTAGGATGGTATAGGTTCGTATTCTGTTGAAGTTTACCATGTACTCGCTGGCAGGCGGCAACATCGCCTGTGCGCATGGTTATTAGAGTACTATGCTTCTTTCCGTGCACGGCATGGCTCCTACACAAACCTTTTGGACTCATTAAAAAGCTGTCGTTTGGTTGGCAACAATGTACAATATTGTGCTTTGGCTCCTGAACTCTCCTGCCACAGAGGGCGGGCATACAAAAGACAGGAGATCGTAATTCTTTCATGTTTGAATGGAAGCCTACCAAGCACGGCGCTTCTCCTCCGTTCCGCCAGCGAGGTTCAACCACAATTTATTGAATGTGACAGAGAGAAAATCTCATGAACGACCTGTACCCTGTACCCCATAGCCCGTACCCCGTACCCCTCACTCCGTACTCATTCACCATGCTCCGTGCTTCTCCGTTTTCCTCCATTCCTTTCCCACGCTTCCTTCTCTCCTTCGTAATACTAATTTTTAACAAATTACCACCGCGATCTTGAATTTAGCTTCGAGCTCAGGACACCCATCCTTCTTCCCCTTATTCTTCACCCCTACTCCCCCCTTCAACTCCTACTCCCTATTTCATCGCTTATCTACCATTCGTGCTCAGTTGTGCCAAAAGTTTTTGAAAGCTTGAGACCAAGTTGTCACATCTGATGATTTTAAGTCAGCAAGCTGATTATAAACGATCATATCGTAATGCCATCAATTCGATGATCGATGATGTGTTATTCTTAGGGTTGGTGTCATACACTGAAAAAAAGTCCTGAATTTAACTCTTTTTTAGTTAAAAGTATGGACATAACATAAAAACTGTTTGTTTGACTGTTTAAAATTGTTAAGCTACCTTCGTGCCGTGTTAATTTAACTAATTTAAACAGTTAAACCAACAATTTTTAAGTGGTGTCCAACTAAGAAAGAGTTAAATTCAGCACTTTCTTTTCAGTGTACCGATAGATCTTATTACGATGGAAACCTTCCGTCGCGCTCTGAAGAAATTCACTGATGACTTCTGAGCTATCGTGCACTTATCGTAAAAGTTGAAAGGTTTCTATTGGAATGAAACCTATTTTAATGACACCACCCATCAGAATAACCTGCGCTCGATAGAGACTCGATACAACTACGACACGCATAATCAGCCTGCAGGACAACCTGAAACCATAGAGGGGCTTTCTGGGACGTAATTTTGAAGTCATCACCAAGACAGTCATGATGGAAAGGACCTTATTCAAAATGGGAAAAATTGGCCCATTACGGATTTTCACCGGCTTTTAGTATGTGATAGAGGTATATCTCAGGAGCACGGAGATGGCCAGTTTTTTGCTGAACGCCGCCTGGGAGCGGGGGGGGCTGGGGGTCAAAGTCAGAACCTTCATTCACCCATAACTTTTGAACGAAACATAATTTTGAGATGCGGTTTGCGTGAAAAGATAGCAAATAAAGAGTTCTTCATTTTCATATGCATGGTTTTGCGTTTTCATTGTTTTTTTCTCAAAATATGCCCATTTTTCTACTTTTTTTAAAATAAAAAAAAATGAATTTTGGACTGTAATGAATAGCGGGACAAAACGAATCTGTTCAAATAATTTCTGTGAAGAAAGCTAAAGAAATAAGCAATCAAATGGCGCAAACCGCGTTCCGGGGAAATGATTTGTTATTGCGCTACAGCGCTTCAAAGTTGATAGGGTCGCGCCCGACGCGTCACAGTATGTGTAGCGCCGTAAACTCACATAGCAGCGCTTTTCATGATCAATGTTGACTCTTTTTCGCTTCCTTTGCGTAAATAGTGGGTAAAATCGTACCTATGTACAGTTAAATGAGTCCAGTATTAAGTACGTAGTTTTTTCTTTTTTTCTCAATGTCCGGTTGTCCACAGGGGCGTAGCATGCCATTTGGCAGCGATGTATCTTATCCATTTAAACCAATGTAATAGATCGAATGCAAGGGTCTTCACCGAACACCCAGTACTTCGATATTGTTCATGGGTTTAAATGGACGAACTGCAACTTTGTGCAAAATTGCACGCTACGCCACTGGTTGTCCCCTCTATAGGTGGCACGTTGGAAACTATGAAATTGACACTTTTGTCTAAAAATAGATAGGACCCGTCCCAAATGTTTACTACCCGGTCTTCTTCCTCTAAAATTCTATGCAGATAGTGGACGATTTCGGTTAACTTCATTCTTATCATCGTAGCTAGGTATTATGACAAGAAATGAGGGCGGGGGAGTGTGTGTTAGTTACGATTAATTCAGCGATTTGGAAAATGAGCGTAAGCGGGAGGAAACATAGAACTTTGAAATAGGGTCAAGAACCGGATCTTATGTATCAGTGATTTGGTTTATTTTGTTTATTTATTCTTCTTCACTTGCGATGCTTCTTCTTTATCTGAAATCCGGGAAAAATCTGTGATGCAAGTTCAGGATTAGTTCGTCCATTTAAACCGATGAAAAATAGCGAAGGACTGGGTGTTCGGTGAAGACCCTTGCATTCGATCTATTACATGGGTTGAAATGGATAAGATACATCGCTGCCAAATGGCATACTATACGCCCCTGTGGACAACCGGACATTGAGAAAAAAAATAAAAAAACTACGTACTTAATACTGGACTCATTTAACTGAACATAGGTACGATTTTACCCACTATTTACGCAAAGGAAGCGAAAAAGAGTCAACATTGATCATGAAAAGCGCTGCTATGTGAGTTTACGGCGCTACACATACTGTGACGCGTCGATGTAAGTGTGCGAGGCGCGCGTCGGGCGCGACCCTATCAACTTTGAAGCGCTGTAGCGCAATAACAAATCATTTCCCCGGAACGCGGTTTGCGCCATTTGATTGCTTATTTCTTTAGCTTTCTTCACAGAAATTATTTGAACAGATTCGTTTTGTCCCGCTATTCATTACAGTCCAAAATTCATTTTTTTTATTTTAAAAAAAGTAGAAAAATGGGCATATTTTGAGAAAAAATCAATGAAAACGCAAAACCATGCATATGAAAATGAAGAACTTTTTATTTGCTATCTTTTCACGCAAACCGCATCTCAAAATCATGTTTCGTTCAAAAGTTATGGGTGAATGAAGGTTCTGACTTTGACCCCCTGCCCCCCCGCTCCCAGGCGGCGTCTAGCAAAAAACTGGCCATCTCCGTGCTCCTGAGATATACCTCTATCACATACTAAAAGCCGGTGAAAATCCGTCATGGGCCAATTTTTCCCATTTTGAATAAGGTCCTTTCTTATGGACATTTGACTAGGGCCCAATTTTTTTCCCTTTTATTTGTCAACCTTAAAACACCTTTACAGACAGAGTCATCAATTGAAATTGGTGTAAGAAGATGGCGAAAGAAGATTTGAAGCTCGGAACTTTTCGGGGGACACCAAACACCATAGTCAACGAAACCGTTTATGGTCAATATCAGAATCGTTGTTTATTGTTCGCACTTTTAAAAGTATGGACACCGCTTAGAAACTGTTAGTTTGACTGTTTAAAATAGTTTTATATTACCTCCGTGCTATGTTAATTTAACTAATTTAAACAGTCAAACTAACAGTTTTTAAGCGGTGTCCATATTTTTAGCTAAACAAGAGATAAATTCAAGAATTATTTTTAGTGCATCGTTACCGCACAAAGAGTTCGAATAAGAATAACCTTATAGGTCCGGGTGAAAATCTAAATAAAAACAAAACAAAACAAAACAAAACAATCTTTTAAAATCATCTGACAATAAAACAGCTGAAAACGTGACGAAATTTTCGAACAAAATGTTACCTACTGTTTGAAGCTGTAGTTTTATAAAGTATCGACAATGTTGTAAGTAAGGGGCACCTTAGAGCCTTGTCTTGAGATAAAACGAGTCTAGGTCACGTTTCTGTGGTCGTCGGACGTCTACTCAGCTGGTGTGGAGGGGCGGGGCAGGACTCAAAAAGGCGCCTGAGGTTGTACCTCGAACTAAATTTCGGACACATCGATTCGAAAATCCGTCTCGCGTCGTGCACGAACCCCAGGATGCAAACCTTTTTTTGTTGTTGTCGTTGTTGACATAATGAAATTTTCGCGGGTGGCCATGAATTCTGAGTGGGGATAGGCTGGGGGTGGAGATACCGGTGATAGGATAGAATAAGATTTCAGTGGATTTAATTTGACTCACACACGTTGAAGCTGCAGGAACTCGAGGGAGGAGCGCCTACATTGCTCCGCCGAAAAGAAAATCAACACCGTATCCAATTTTCTTCCCAGACAGTTTTGCCAGACTTACGACTCCGCATGCAGGCGGATTATTTTCCGATTTAAAGTCGCGATGCAAAACATGCAGGATTTAACCTGAAATCTGGAAATACTTCTCCCGGGCGTTGTGTTTTTTGTACGGGGCGTTCAACTGTTCATACGCGAGTGACATCGTTGCCAGTCATCAGTCAAAAAAATAACAAATAACAAAAAACAAAAAACAAAAAACAATAAACAAAAAAAAACCAAAAACAAAAAACAAAAAAAACAAAAAACAAGTAAGGAAGTGCAGTAAACCTCGGGTTATCCAAACCCCGTGCTATCCGAACTTTTTTATGAACACATATTCCTCACTTTCACTCGTCGGTCACAAAGGAACTTGGGCGCATCTCAGACAGACCTTTCGTTTTGCATTATACCCAATTTTTAAAATAGATTATTTTAAAATAGTAAATGCCAATCAAACTTTCTAGAACTCAGTAGTAAAATGTAAATAGCAAGCACAAAGTTTTAAGTTTAAAATTAAAGTAGTTTACAATGTTTTAATTGAGTTTTCAGTCATTTCACGAAAAATAGTAACGAACTCTGGTCTATCCAAACTGGCCGACCGCCACTTTAGTTCGGATGATTCGAGGTTTATTGCATGTGTAGCTTTTCACACACTTTCCGCTTGAATAGCATGTCCTATTGTCCTAGCTGCAATAATTTATTGTTATCTAAGCACCAGTTAATGTTTTTTCCCTCTTTTTTGTATTGGTTATTGTTGAAAACTATACTTTTTTTTTCAACCATAACTGCTATGATACAGCAAACAATATTACCAGAAAAGTGTGTAAATTCAATTTTATCACTGCGTGGTCTTGGGATTGGCCTGGTGGCTACCGCGACTTATGATCTTTAATGAGCATTGATAACAAAGTGATTCAAATAAAGCAAGTCGTATTGATGCAAAAAAACCCCTTTACAATTGCAATCAAGCCTGCATATAACAGCAATGCTTTTCGTATCGCCCTAATTTGAAGGCGTTCTTATGCCATAAGTATGCATAGAAAAAAATACCATACGCATTTTCAAGCCGACATTGCTTTAGTTGGGAGGTTATCGAGTTCTAACCTGGCGCCGGCGTTCGGTAAAAAACATTTTTTCCCGTGAAATCTTTTGAGCAAGATTTTTCAATTTTTTAAATTTTTGGGGATCATTAAACTCATGAGCTCTAATCAGTGGTGTAGCGTGCAATTTAATTAACCACGTTGCACTTCATCTATTTATATCCATGAAAAAGATCGAACTATTGGGTGTTCGGTGAACACTTTCGCATTTGACCTTTTACATAGGTGTAAATGAGCACAATACAACGTTGAAAAATTGCATGCTCCGCCATTTTTCCGACTAAACAAATTTGGAGCTCCAAAAATCTCAGTAAAATTTATTTTTTTAGCGTGCGCCCACTGCATACTTTTCGAAGCATCAAGTATACGCACACTTCCGAGAGTGCAAAACCATACTCCCAAAAATTTGCAAAAAGCCTTTTTTCCCCTTTCTTTTCTTTATCAAAATATGACAACACTGAGCTTTTGAATTGTCCTTGTGAAGTTAAGATCACGTCTCAGATCACCGCGAAAGCATGAGGGTGATAGTAGTGCAGCGAAAATTCAAAGCACTTTCACACATTTTCCTGCTTTGAGAATGTCTTCATTTTTCGCTATAATTATTGAACGGGTACTGCGGTGGTGGCATAGTACCGCATCCTTAGGGTAATTTACGTTCAAAGAATTCTTTAACCACCCCCTCCCCCCACCTTCAAAGCCTCATTCGAATCACTCATACATTATTACATTCGTTTTCAAATTGAAGGCATTTTTAGAAGACAAGTTTTTTGGAGATCCGTCCGTATATCTTAATCCATTTTTGCAGGACATTGATTCACTTCCTCTCTATTTGTATATCTTTCATGATCTTGGATTCCTGTGATTTCATTATCCATGCACAGATATCAAGATTACTGTTTCATCATCTTAAGGTTGGCTCTCAATGTTTTTCGTTCCAGTTATTCCACAAGAATCCGAATTCTCGAATCTCTTTATTTTTATAATTTGTTATAATTTGATACAACTTGTCAGTTGTCATAAAGTTATATTTTTTTCAAAAGTTAAGATTAATCTTTAACCCGTTGTTGCCCAAAGGTACTTCTCACTTTCTCTATCTCGTCAGGTTTTTGGAATGCTTTAAATAGGTGATCTAGTCGCTGATCTCTGATGTAAATTGATGTGTGCATTGAGTTTTTGCATTTTCTATAAAATTTCGTGTAAAATTGGTGGTACTTGATATGAGTACCTACCGTCAATCCAGAAAGGGTTCAAATTAATTTTGACTGAATCTATTTGCTGATAATTGAATCCGAGAGTATCATTGAATTACCTTGTATGCGTTGAAAATCAACGCTAAAATACCATTTAATAATATAGTATAAAAACACCATAGTAATACTATGCATAATAAATTAATACTAATTCTATAATGCTATATTAACATTAAACGTTAAAACATATTTGCTTACATTAACCATCATGAAAGATAATTTATGGCAACGATGCATAAATGTGGTAAACTTGACTAGCCATCTAGATGAATGGAACAGATGAACAGTTAACACAATGGTGCAACCAGGATCTCATCTCTTCTTTCCATTTGAATGATGAGTTGAAAAAGGATAGAAAAAGGAGGTTTTATCCCCTGCCCATCCTTTGGGTAACATACGTGTTTCAAAGGAGAAAAGAAGGAGATAGAAAATGTCCCGTTGCGCTACAGGTTCACCATACCTGTAAGCAGCCTCGATATGTAATCCGATGGCTATAGTCAAGTTTACTATTTTCGTGTGTAAGCGCCAAAATCAAGTGTCATGACGGTGAGTCTTATCAAGTATTTTTTTTTTCGTTATACCATTCCGATGAAAAATATGGAATAAAGGGAAATTTTTAAAATGTTTGATTGTTAGAACCGAACCAAAACCCCTAAGTAAAAATGTTTGGAAGTTCTCTTGAAATTGGCGTCTCAATGATTGTTTTGTCGAATGAGATACAGCTTGAGAGCTATTTATTTCGACTTCACGTCATAAAAATTATTCCCCCGGGAAAATCTCTCCATCTCAGCAGTTGTTTCCCGACTGATCTAACTTTTGTGAAACAAGTATGGGCGGATGTGGATGGGGGTGTGAGTCTATTTTTCAGAGGATATCCTCCTGGGGAATGAGAAAAGAGGGGCCAGTCATAATTTTACTTTTATCGCTCGGGAGTGTGTGTTCGGGAAAAAATAAATAAATAAACAAAAAAAAATTGGAGTTGTCGGGTGCGGACGACAAGTTGTATAAGCCACCGTTTTACGCTTGAAAAACTGTTTTTTTTTCGCATCCATAACCGACGCTCACCGCGTAAATTTCTTCCCAACGACAAGCTGCGCGGAGTTATATGCTCGCGATACGGTGAAAAGTATATGTGTATACGTACTGAGCACATAAGGGTTGAAAAGAAAGAGAAGAAAAAATGTGAGAATTGAAATTCATGTTTTTGATTAACCTATATTTACATTCTTTGTAAGAAAAACTCACTTTTGCTTTCATGCGAGAATCTCATCCACAAGTTGTTCCCATCTAGTCTTTGTTATTGTATCCTCAGGCTCGTGAGTGAATTTTTCTCAGTATTTTAAACGTTTCTAATTCTACCTCTACGTAATCAGAGATAATATCCAATTCCTTTACTGATACATTATACATCTTTTATATGCGGAATGGAGCTCCCACCGAAAGTTTGCGAACAGGGTGCGTTGCGCCATGCCTGCAACCAGGGCTTAGGGTAGCGCTGGTAACCAGCAAACGGAATTTTTAATGCGTTCGTGCGAAATAAATGTAAATAAGTTCCCTGGCAAAAATGATCCATGCAGGTTCATCCAGATCCATAAACCCATTCTTTTTACAGATTATGGATATGTATGAAACGTATGGATATGTAAATGGTGGTGGTACCACCAATGGTGCCTACGATTTAACTCGTCTGAACTCTTACGTAAAGGGATTATCTCGGTGAGACCCTTTGAACTCAACCCATATTGCAAGGGTTTAAAAGGAAAAAATGCAACGTTGTTAGATTGTACTCTGGACCAATCTAAGAGCGATCATGAAAACGATTCAGAGATGGCATCGTCGCTTTTCAGACTAATTTGGCCGGAGGGAGCTCTACTTTTCACAAATCAATTACTGTCAAATTTTTTCCCGGAGATGAATTACCACGACTCTCGTTGAGACGAACAGAGTTGAGGGTACCCGGAGCGAATTATCTCGGCCCGAGTCGCTTTGATTCTTTTTTCCAAAGGACAAAAAAATGTGTATTTTTAAAGGGAGGGAAACGAGGCCTCGTTTCGTGCAAAATTAACCTTTTTAACAGTTTTTCTCCCTAAGAGCGATAGCGTATGGTTTTCTTAAAAAAACGGGGGGATCATATCAGTCCTTTTTTGTAATTGCTTTCTTGATTGAAAATGAACTTGCTCTGATAGGTTCGTCCACACCACTCAGACATCTGAAAATTCAGAGGGATTAAGTGATGTCACTGACAGCAGCGTTGCCTGTATTTAATTTCTCCCCCCCCCCCCAAAAAAACCCCAGTAAAAGTATGCCCCGCAGAAAATTAACCTAGTTAAAAAAATTCCCTAACTCTGTTTTAATTTTCCATGTGATTGATATCTATGTAATCTCATTGATTTTTGTCTAAATTTACATTTGTGATAAGTGTCCGCGGACGCCACCTCCACCTTTTTGATTGCTGTGAGGGTTTTTTACTTGCCAGGTGGGTACCACCACTTATAAAGATAAATTGAAACAGAGTATGGAATTTTTTATATTTATTATGGGTTATGGGGAAAAAAAAAACCCAAACCCCTCATAGTCCCAGTTCCCCATAACTCTTTTATCCATAAAATTTTTGTTGGACCCGTTCGTTTGTAAAAAATGTATGTAAAAAAATGTGCAATAAAAGCATCCAATTGGCGGCGCCCGTTGAGCATAAAACTCAAGACAAACAGAGGGTTTACTACCCTCTTGTCTTAACTATATCTACATCAGACAGGGACTCTCTGTCAACCAGTATATTTGCAACCTCGAGTCTGCGCCCTCCCCCCCAAACCCTTTCCCACACCCCGGTATTTGTGACAACTGATTCTGTTCTCAGATTGAATTTCATTAATTTTATTGTTGAATCATTAGCCTGCGACTATGCACCGTCAAGAGAGTCGCCGTCGCGTCGGCCATAATCGGGAGAAACATGGTCGATGGGGGGAGAGTGGAGGGAAGGGGGAATGGGGGTCGCTGACGGAGAGGGGGGAGGAGGGGGAGAGGAGAGGGGGAAGGAGAGGGGGAGGAGGGGGGGGGAAAGAGAGGGGGTTTGCATCGGTTTTGGGTTTGTCTCGAGCCTCGGCCTCTTGCCTAGTGGATTAATAAAAGTATCGCTGTGAAAAAGTCGCTCGTGCGTCGCCGAATCACGCTGCGTTTCCGTTGCGTTTTATCGTCTTTTTTCGCGTCGGCTTTGCATAAATACATATAAGTGCATGTCCGAAATGCAATGCTCCGTCATCCCAATTGTACAATTACCGTTTAGCATATATCACGGCCCCCCCCCCCTCCCCCCTTTCCCGCCCCCCACCATCCCCCTTTTTCGACCCCCCCCCTCCCCCCCCCCCCCCCTCCAACCCTGCTCCTCGAGGGTCTTGTCATCGCCATCGTCGTTTTCAGTGATACGGAATCCTAGACGATAAACATTTGTCTCGCAGCGAGAATGACGTCGCTAAATTATGCATCGGTTGGATACGGTACTGAGCCCATGGTTATACTTTTAATGGGACTCTTGCAAACTTTTGCCATAAGCAAATGAATATTTAATAGTTAAAATTTTCATTTAAAACCCGCGAATATCACATAAAAAAATTTTAAAAAACTGTAATAAACTCAGAAAACAGCTGTTCGGCAAGATCGCAATGACGAAGCCATGTGTATCTATCGTGGGATATTTCCCGTCTATTTTGACACTTTTTCTACAGAAACACAGAGATTGTCTCAATAGATAGGAATCTCCCATGATACCTGCGTAAGCTCTGCCATGAGGTCCGACTCTGAGAGTGAATTTTGTGAGAATTAAAATTCAGTACCCATCGTCGTTTTTGTAGGGTTTTTTGCAAGAAACATTTCCTCAATCACGGATAAAAAATTTGCAAGAGCCCCATTTACATTCTTTAAATTCAACTTCAAAAAAAAAAAACGATTTGTTTGGGCTCCGCAAACCGATCTCACTCATTAAGGTGCAGTTAATCGGGGACTTTACTTTAATGTATGTACCACTTGACTTTGGGTTTAAAGAATATTCAAGTCGAGTCAACTGAAATGGGGATTATTGCAATTCAGAGAAAATCGGCATAGTTTGGGTATTCTTGAGAAATTTTGCGTTTAGTCAAATGTAGCTAAGGAGCTTTTTTTAGAATTATCGTAAGTAGAAAAGCGTAAGTTCTTTTGTAACGAAATTCACCAGTCGTATGTAAAAGCTACACCCTAGAACGCACGATCAACGTGTGCAACCTTGTTTACACAGTATTGCAATGGGCAGTTCAGTGTCTGAAAAGTTGTTTTTTTTTTAGAGAAAAAGAAAGTACTTATGAACTGAGAATAAAAATCCTTTGGTTTCTAATTTAGTCCCCTTGTTCCAGAGATGAGATTTTTGGGCCCCCAAAAACATTGTTTTAAATGGTAATACCAGTAATACGTCACTATGGCACGATTTCTTACAACTTTACACTTTGTTCTCCGAAACCCGGGGCACTTTGGAAAAACCGTGGGCACCATTGTTCCGAGCCTCAAGTACTATCATTTTTTTTTTATAAAAAACACAACATTTCAGGGCCCCTTTTTACTGCCCCATCAGGATATGTTTCAAAAATCTGTTATAAATAGTGCAAAGTAGACGGAGCTATACTTAAAGTTTGTGAACCTATGAAGGTCTTGCAAGCCGAATTTTGTTCCATCTCAATTCAAACCCTCAAATCTTCTCGCTGAATTGGAATCTTATCTCGCTATTTTGAATGTATTTCAAACTGACCTAAGAGTAAGAAAAACGTTTGGCTCATACTCGACGTCTGATCGACACCGTATCATCACATCTTCGAAGCCGTTGATACGCTGAACCAAATGTAAATAAAAAAGCTAACACACAAATTCTTTGTATAGAACTGAAGTAGCTTCATTCTCTTATTCTTATTTTCCGCTTAGGCTTCTCTTGAAT
The DNA here is from genome assembly GCA_011764245.1 of Trialeurodes vaporariorum. Classification (NCBI taxonomy): domain Eukaryota; kingdom Metazoa; phylum Arthropoda; class Insecta; order Hemiptera; family Aleyrodidae; genus Trialeurodes; species Trialeurodes vaporariorum. Next base: position 43,893,062 of record VMOF01000035.1, read on the forward strand.
ATCTTCTTTTCTTCAACTATGTGCATTCAATACCCCCCTCTTCTCTCTTACTACAGCTCACTCATTGTTGTCGCGTGTAAATAGTGCAGTTTCTGAGAGAATTGACAGACAGGTTGTCTGGCTGCGTCACTGAATAGACCCGAGCGGAGTGTAGTTCAAACGGCTTCATTTTCTTTTATTTTCAATCGCGAAAACGCTAACTCATGATACTAATTCAAAGTTTCTGAGGACGGGTGATTTTCACTTTCAGACATTTTTTCTTCAGCGTTTTCAGCTTAGTTCTAGAATCATTTTTTTTTTTTGCCTGCAATGAAAAAGAGAAAGAAAGCAACATACAACCAAATGAAAGAAAAAAGGAAAGAAAGACAGTACTTGAAAACCGCAACATCATTTTATGGATTTATAAGATGCGGGTGATTTTCAAAAGTTTCTTGGAGTATTTTTTCGTGTTTTTTGTTTTAAAAATAATTTTTATTATTTTATGATTTATTTTCACTTCTCTCCTTCCTCAAATCCAAACCGTAAAAATAGTTCTTTAACTGTTTTTTAGAACTCACAAGTTCTTGATTGAAACTTTCATTCCGATTAAATTTTACAGATTATTATAGATACAGATCACAGATTATTTTACAGATTTTCTCATATCCTTAACCTCTAAAACTTCTTTGATATGCTTATAAGCGTAGCTCCGTGACTACCTCATTTTGTATCAAACTTCGGATGAAAAATAACCGACCGGCCGTCTTAGACTTGTTGTCTCTCAAGAAAACCTCCTGTTGATAGTTGTCCACACTATGAGAAAGAAAATGTGTATTCGAGACGGGAAGATGGCCTTAAAAATCACTCAAATGTTCTTGGGTCCGTAATTCATTTAATAGAAGTCAGAAATCTATGAATAAAAGAGAATGACAGGATTCAACAACTCACACGCCAAAATAGAGAAGCACGCAGCGAGACCATTTAATTTGGAAGATAACTATTCGTACATTGCGGACTTGGAATTGCATAACCTAAGAAATGAAGGCGCCTCAACCAAAATTTGTATCCACCGCGCGCCGCAAAATCCATTTTCACTATCGTTCGTAATTTACTGTTCAAAGCAATTTAAACGATTCTTGTGGCGTGTTAAATAATTCATTTGTGTTTTATACGTACTGCGAGACAGCTTTGTTTTTATTGAAAGTGTGAGAGCCCCATCATTTCGCGATTTTCTTTCTCTTATAATTTCATGCGAAAAGGTTTGTAGTCCATTTTAAAGACATTGATTTATTGCATTTTCTGAATCATTGGTGGAAAACAAAACTTATTCGCCTTGAAGAAGGGCAGGACTCCATGATATATCTTCCACGATAGTATAAAGGATGTTATAGTCAAACTTCTTAATAATTGTCTGGGACCAAATAATGTTTGGTCCCGAGCGTATCTTACGCACGATCATGTGAACGTGCGTAAGCTCTCTGATTGGTCGAAACCGCACACAAGATGCACGCGACCCAACATAATTTAGTCCCTGACCTTTAGGTAGTTGCGGATTAAGTTTTCCTAAAAAAAAAAAAAAAAAAAAAAAAAAAAAAAAACGAATTTTTTTCATTTCCGCCCTTTTCACACAGTAAAAATAATAATCAGCCAACCCAAATTTCCTATTCAGAGTAGTTGTGAGAATTTTACTTTTTGCAATACAAGGGATTTCAGCAAAAAGTTGTGCCTCCCTCTCCACTCTCCAGGGAAAGAAGAGTGAGCAGTGGGTGACTTTATTAAACCTTCAGACCTGACGACAAAAGCAATTACGAAGTAAATAGAAGAGCCACAGAAGAGCCAAAGAGGAAGAGAAAGATGTAAGAAGAAGCAAGTGGAAGGAAAGGAGAGGAGAGCGAAGAATTTATTAAGACTATTAGAGCTAGCCGCCGAAAGGGATGTGGCATTCCGTTGAAGACCATTGCGATAATAGCTAATATAAGGAAAGACAGTAAAACGCCTGTGGCGGTACATTAAATCCCGTCCATGCCTTTCTCGTCTCGTCCCTTTATGGTTGCCACTTTGGGCACCTGTTCGAACCTCTATGTGTTCTCAATTTTTTCTTTATTTTTCAATAAGCTATACAAACTAAAACCAGTAAAGACTAGATAACATTCAATACTTAACTGACTTTCAAAATGGTCAAATAATAGCAGGCTGATTCCATTCTTTTGGATTCGACGAGACGAGATACCAGGAATCGATTAATTCCATAGGTTTAAACGGCGCGGCGGGCGCGGCGTCACGTGACGCCATATAAACCAATGAGATTAATCGATTCCCGCTATCTCGTCTTGTCGCGCGGAATCAGGGAAGTGGAATCACGACCTATACTCGGAGCTGTATATGTACTGCGTAGGGAATTTTCTCGTTTTTAAAATAAATATAAATCTGTGAATTCTAAAACGACATTTTATTACTCGCCGTCTAAACTGTCGATCAGAGTATTTTCATCATTAGAGGAGACTTTACTTTTATCAACAAGAAAGTAATGTACCTTCTACCACACTAAACTTCGGTCCATCGACTAATGACCGACAAAATAGAAAACAATGTCATCAATTTCAAACCCCCACCCTCCCCACTTTTTTACCCCTAAAAGCCGCTCAGGTACGCAACCGACGCAATAATCTTAGCACGTATTTGCAACAGCGATTTCAGTCATGGGTCCAATAACTCTTCCATATTTCTCGTTGCCTATTTGAAAACACTAGGTGTCGGGTAAGGAAAGTGATAAGGGACAAAGTATCGCAATGGACATGCAGACTTCTATTTTATCCTATAACGCATGTGTTCAAATGCACGGTGAGAGCTAGAGAGAAAAAAAGGCAACTTCCTGGATTTGCCTTTGAGTCCTTCGCGTGTTTTCTGGAAACAATAAATACAAAATCCAATTCCAGAGATGAGCCGTCTAGTTTCAAACCGGCCTAATTTCATTGCGACGTTTCAAAATGTCTTCTCGCATTTCAATTTTTTAATTAAGTTCCTCTGAATGTTCAATTTTACGAAAACTCCAAGTAATGTGTTTATAATCCAAAGATGTACTGTTGAAAACTTTATTCGTTGGTTCTTTTGAAAAAAAAAAAAAAAAAAAAGCCTCCCGCAGGCCGGTAAGACGAAGTAGATTCCATGCTTGGTTAAAATCATTTTTTCAAAAATTTACATATAGGTTATAATTTTCGTTAAATTTTTTTTTTATTTCATCAGTGCTCAAAAACCAAATATTATTGTGAAAAAAATTTTATTACCAATAGAGAAATGTGTAATCTTTACAATGCAAGTGAGAAATAAAAGCTAGGTTATATAAGTTTTTCACAATTTTAATAAAAAGGTTATGTTATGATTTTCTTTGAATTTTTCATTTTTTTTTTTTTTTTTTTTTTTTCAGCTGTTCAACATTAAATAAAATACCCATGAGAAAAAAATTATAGTACCAAAATAGAAAAAAGTGTAATCTTTGTAACGCTAATGAGGAATAAATCTGAATAAGAGCAGCTGATCAAACAAGAAAAAATAAATAACGTACCTAAGCAACAGTGCACGTGTAAAACAAAGAACGAGCAATTATACCAATACTCTATCCTTGTCTTTCACATGTAAAATCCATAAGAAACTAAATAGCTCCTAAAACACGTAAAACACAAGGAAAATTTAAGGGATGGAGCATATGAACTAAAAACATCCTCCACGATATATACTGAAATTTTTGAACCAAAAAAACAATTTCTTCATATAAAAACACTGCCAAAAACCCGAAAAACACATCACTTTAACTCGCTTACAACGCAAAACACAAAAAATGACTCAAGTAAAAAAGTTGCGTAACAAAACGGTTAACATAATTTTCCCAAAAAAAACGCTCAATACAAACACTCCTAAAAACAAACGTCAAAAACACATTTCACGACTCAAACACGGCCCATAGCGCGAAAACTAACAATCGGATTTACACCATCTTCGAACTCATCCAAGAAATCAACCCAACAATAGTTGAGAAAAATTTCAAGAACAAAAACCAAAAATTACGAACAGGATCGTGGTACATAAAAACGGTAAAACTGGCTGAAACATACATATATATATATATTATATATATATATATATATATATATACAATTTTCAACGAGTGGTATTTTCTCACTCAGGGACCATGAAACGTGCTCATTTGATAAAATTTCCCGAAAAATCCAACATCGCACCCTCCGCAATAAGTAGATTCATGGAATCTACTTAAAAAAAAAAAAAAAAAATTAAATATTTATTTGGTAGGTTTTAAAGAATCGCAATGAAAGGCCTATTCTGAAGTAGATGGCTTGGACACCCGAAGAGAATTTCAGAAGTGACAAGCATATTTAGTTGCACTGAGAAAAATTTCCTGTTGCCGCAACCGGACGTCTTGTTAGTACTTACTTAACCGGAATTCCTGTCATTTAAATAAAGAATTCCTGTTATTTCAACAGGAATTCCTGTTCCTTCAATAGGAGTTCTGGTCAAGCAACAGATATTCTTTTTTAATATCAGTATTTCCTGCTGAAAAACAGGAACTCCGGTTAAGTAGGTATTAACAAGACGTCCAGTTGAATTAACCGGAACATTTTTCTCAGTGTGAGGCTTCGTATCAAATTAGTATAAAAGAAAGTGATGAAGAATACGGGTGTAATGACCCCCCCCCCCCCCGTTGCTGAAGTGCAAAAGATATAATAGACCCGCACTCCTTTTTCTGACGTTGATCATTACTCACATCACATATTGATTGAAGCATCATTCATTGTTCGCATCATTTTCGATGTTTCAATGTGATCGTTTTCGAGCGTGCAAGGGAGATGAAAAAAGACAGTTGTTCCTTCCTGAATTTGCAAAATACCAATTATCACGGAAATTTTCCCAAAACTGAGCTGAATAAAAGCAAAATTTGACTGCAATCAAAAGCCCCGTTCTTGACATTAGATTTCGAGGTTTTGTACCCCCCCCCCCCCTTCTCACCCACCATGGACGGAATTTATCTGCCGGTGGCGCCCGTAGTGTTTCACGTATTTCTCTACATTTTCTGGCGTTTGAGTGCAGTGTTCAATGTTTATGCATTATTTTTCCATTTTGTCCCGGGCTCTCGAAGTATGCGTGCGTCAATTTCGTTCGTAAAAGTTCTGTCAAATGTAATTTTTTTTTAATTTCTTTCCGAAATTCGCGAGCAGCAAAGTTCGCTTGAATTAATTACTGTTGGGCTTCTACCTATCTTCATATTGCTTAAATTCAATACTTATCATGAATGGCAAGATAGTCTCCTCTTTTAGGCTCTTCCAGGGCTGCCGTTTTGCGTATAATCAATGCTATTTTTCTATTCACCGATGATTCCACCGGTTGAGGAAAGATTACACAGTTCGGTTCAGTGTATGACTGTTATGCACGAAAATACTCTGATCTGTAATCTTTCCTTAATCGGTGGAAACTCCGTTAATTAATAAAAATATCCGCAAGTTTTTTAGAGTCATCGACGACTCCACCGGTTGAGAAAAGATTATAGATGCGAGTATTTTAGTTTATTACAGTCATACACAAAACTGAACTGTGTAATCTTTTCTCAACCGGTGAAATCATCGGTGAATTGAAAAATAGCATTGATTATACGCAAAACGGCAGCCCTGGGCTCTTCAAGTGTGATGCAAATATTTAAGAGTACTATATAGCAGGAGTATTTTCATAGTTTGATTGAGAATCAAGAAACATCGCTAAAAAACTTCTTGTAGCTACTAACTTGTCGGTCACTTCACTTAGGATGTGCAGGCTGATTCTCCCTATTTGGACGAGACGAGACGAGATAGGAAGAAACGATGAATGCCATTGGTTTAAACGGCGTCACGTGACAGATTTGAAGTCATTGGAGCGGGATTGGCGCAAGCTCCGAGTCATGAATTTGAAAATCATGACTCGTAACAAGTTCCTAATCTGTCACGTGACGCAGTTTAAACTAATGGCATTCATCGTTTCTTCATATCTCGTCTCGTCTCGTCCAAATAGGGAGAATCAGCCTGCAGACGACACGATATATTTGAAAAGGGAAAAAAATCATTTTTTTACATCCTGATTTGCTAGATGGAATCTCATCTGAAATAACCTTATTTTGATAAAAATCAACACTTTTTGAAAAATATGTTTCCTCAGTAGGTGTAAAATTTGATTTTCAATGGACTTTATAGCTTGCACTGAAAAAGACATTATTCCCAAAATAGTTGCATGTACTCTAATTTATTCGGTACATAATTATGGCTTCCACGTACCAGATTCACTGCACAAAACATCTCTACCTACTCGTAAAAACGATATTTGATGAAATTATTTATCTTTTGTTTCAGGTCAGTGTGTTTCAGGTCTTACTTTTCCATGTAGGTAGTTCATATTTTCGTAAAAAATTGTACAAAGTGATAGATACTATTGGGAGGCTAGTTTTACGAGTTTTGGCAGATTAAAGACATCCTTGCCCATCATCAACAAATGAATTACATCAGCTCAACATGTATAGCGAATAAAACTTTGAAGGGTGCTCTGAATTTAGGTAAAATTTGATATTTTTCACACGGGTTAGATTGATGCGTGTTTTGGAACAAGTATGCCAAACATATCAGGTGCGATTTTTCGAATACATTGGAATTTAAATCATGTTGTTGATACCTGGCATTTGAATGAGCACTCATTATAAAGATCGTATGCATTAATTCTAATTGCATTGGAAATAGAGCTAGGTGAAATCTAAAAAAAGATAAAAGGAAAACAAAAAACAAAAAGACAAAAAACAAAAAAACAATTGGCTCCTTTGAACTTAAAATTTAATGAAGGGAACATTCAAGTTTAAAGATATAGTTAAAAAAAAAACGTGAAAAATCTGGTTCGTTTTCCTCATAAAAAAAAAAAAAAAAAAAAAAAAAAAAAAAAAAAAAAAAACTCTCCTCCAAAATATCCGTAGAAAAACTATCAAATAAGACTTAAGAAAAAGAAAAACTTAAATAAACGGAGGACATTCTTTTCCTTTCAAATTAATTTAAATTTCGTTCATCAAAGCTCTTCAAAATGTCAATAAGTAAAATCCAGGTTGCGTTTGCTGACTATGAACCTGCGCAGCTTACAACCACTTATATGATTAACGATTTATGGAAAAATATACAAGCATTAACATTTTGTTAAATAAACTTGCAAGTGTCACATATTACTCTGAAAAATTTGCATTTTCGTCGACATTTTTTCAAAAATTGAATAAAAATAAATTTCATAGAAGAACGGTTTGTGATGAGCATATCCTTTTCAGTCCTCTCGTGAGTCATGAGATCATCCTTCTAGAAAAATAAAATCGATTTGGCAACGCCTTTTCTCTAGCCCTCTCTACTTGCGTTGGATTCGTAATGACCTCACTGATGTGCATTGCACTGCACTCTCTTCCAATCAGGTTCCATCTTATTTCTCTCCCTCTCCCCTTCTCACCCTCTCCCTCTCCCCTTCTCTCCCTCTCCCTCTTCCCTTCTCACCCTCTCCCTCTCCCCTTCTCTCCGTCTCTCTCTCCCCTTCTCGTTCTCTCTCTCTCTCTCTCTCTCTCTCTCTCTCTCTCTCTCTCTCTCTCTCTCTCTCTCTCTCTCTCTCTCTCTCTCTCTCTCCCTTTCTCTTCTTTACATTTTTTCTTTGGTACTTCATCTCATCTCACCCTTTCATTCTTTCTCTCTCACTCCCTCTCACTCTTTCTCTTTTTCTCTCTCACTCCCTCTCGCCCTTAATTTGCTTCTTATTACTTTCTACGTTACGACCCGAGGGGCGATGCGAGATGGTGTGGGCCGTGATCGCACATTCGGTCTTTCTCCAACTTTAAGACCATAGGAGAGAGAGAGAGAGAGAGAGAGAGAGAGAGAGAGAGAGAGAGAGGGGTCCACAATACCTGGTGGCATACTTCCTTCTCCTTTTCACTTCCGTTTCCGGATTTGGTGCGGTCGCGTTAAATGACCCTCACTCCCCGTTAACGCGTTTCCTCGGCTTAAATCACGCTCAGAAATCTACGGCACAGTGGACCAGACTGATATGGAGCTCTTCCACATCCCCCTCCCCCTCTACAGTTGTGTTAAACATCGAATCATGTGTGTAAAAGAGCCCTTCGATAGATAATCCTTTAGGGAGTACGGACACTATGCTTCACAAGAGATAAGGGTCGGTTCAGATGTAATTCCTACACAAATAACTACGGTAGTACTAAAAACTTACGAAATCCACAGTGGCGAAGCGTGATTTTGGCAACCAATGCATTTCCTTCATTAAAATTAATCAAAAAAGTCGAACGCTCCAGTCATCGGCGATGACCAGGCATTTCAACCTTTCTAATGTGTTTAAATGGGGAAACGAAACGTTGCCATATCGTACGCCTCGCCACTGGAAATCCACTTCATTGGGAGTGTCTCCACCTGTCTTAATTGATATGCCTGGGGTAACTTTGAGGCGGTCTCTTAATTTGACAGTGGCGGCTCGTGCAATATGGCAACAATGTGACCCCTCCATTTGATTGTATGTAAAACAATCAATTCGAAAGTGAAGCAGCGCTTCACCAGCAATCGATTGTTAAATATAGATTCAAATGGAGCTATGGTTGCCTGATATAACGAGCCGCCGCACGGTGGATCGAGTCAATGCTAAGCACCGGACATTTGGGTAAAAATGGAGGTTTAAAAAGTCAACTTCTGACAAAAGAATCTTATTCTAGGGCGTTTGGGGGTCCCAAAAACGTGCGCATAATTTAATTTAAGGCACTTTTTCTGGCAGTGATGGTACTTCAAAGTTTGTATTTTTGAGGAAGATTCAATTTTACGAAAATCTGACCTCTACTTCCGCGACTTCAAATGCAAAATACTATAGATAATCTATTCGTTTTAGCAATTATCGTACTTGGAGCTGATTGAGGGTCACTTTAGCTTCAAGAAAAGCTTATTATGATTTTTTTAACTGCAATTTTCGACTCAGTAGACAGCAATAATGGAGGACCTTGAAAAAAGTCCTTTTTTCAGGAATAACTGAGGTTTTAGTATAAAACTCGCGCGAACTTGCAATGAAGCGACACATCTCCTGACTCCTAACACCCCCTGGAACTCATATCTTGTCAAACATCTTGCGGAAGTTTGCGGATCCGGAAGTTAGAGGGCTAAAAATGGAAATTTTTGAATGGCCTTTTTCGTGAAAATACTAATAATCACCCTAGACTGGTGGTATGGTTTGATGACAGATGCGTTTTGGTGATCAATTATCTTTCTAGAGGTGATGGTGGTTGGAAAAGCTTTTCTTTAAAGTAAATAAATGGGGGTTGTAACCATGAATAATGAGTGGTCGGGTGGGGGGGGGGGCGGTGTTCAAGTCTTATAGCCCTCTTCATAAATTCATTTACCCGCATGGAAAATGGAAATTACTCAATTGGCAAAAAATTGATTGAAGTCGCCATTTTTTCTCTGTATACGACAGTACGACAATTTGTAGCTCACTACTGCGGTGTTGCCATATTGACTAATCTAAATGCGTTATAAAGTAAATGTTATTGATGTAAAAAAAAAAAAAAAAAAAAATCGCAAGAATGAATGGAAATATCTTAATGATTGTTACTACTTTAGTTGGTTGGAAAATTATTGCAATTTAAATTCGTATGGAAAGTTAAGAGGCAGATGATGCACCCTAACACCCGACTGCCATGCGACAGGTATTGAAAAGTTCACGAAATGTCACCAAACACTTTCGTGAACACACTCGCAGCAAATAGAGACATCTTAAATTCTATGCTTATTTCATCAGACCCCCTTATTCCTAACATGAGACCAACTTTAGTCGCCACAAAGAAAAAGGCCTCGCTTGAACCAGAAGCCCTGTCTCTCCTCGTATAGATGTTCAATTTTATTCCATGCAATTGAAAATTTGATTTCTATTTGATTATTTGTTCCAAAACTTCTGCAAATATGAAGTTATAGGATGAAAAGTTAGTAGAAGTTAAACATTTTTTCTTTTTGTGAGTGTGTCTTGAAACGCCTTTAAATGAAACCAAAAAATCTGGATAGCTGATAGCTAATCTTCTTTGTCTTTTTAGCTCGACCAGATGGCATTTTTTTTAGAGTTGGTAATTGATAATTTGTTATCTATTCCATCTTTCAGAATCTTTTTTCACTTCTGAATGATTCGCCTTTCAAACATCCTTAAAATAAGGAACACTAATTTTTTTCGTTTTTTTAATTATTTTTGTTGTTTTTGTTTTTGTTGTTGTTATTGATGCTGTTTTTTAATTTTTGTACGTGTTCTGAAGATTATAATCAGTCACAATCTATCACTTAAAGCCCGCATGAATATTGCTAATTTTGGATTATTATTTTTTTTTTAATTTTTTTTTTAGGTCAGGTAAGGTGAGGTTAGGTTGTAAGTAGTATGTAAGTAGTGTAAAAGTTGAGTATATACTTAGGAAATTCTTACCTAAAAAAGTCAGTGATAATATAGGAACAAACTTGTATTACTTGCATATTTGTCTTCACTTGCATTTATCTTAAAATTGACCCCCCCCCCCATAATTATTTGAAACCATGTAATCAGAAAAGTGTCTATAAACTAGCATTAAGCCTTAGGCAACAACAGTTGCTCAAACTACAACGTATCTAATCTTTTGTTCACACGCAAAAATTCGCAGAAAATAGTAGTTTTTATTAACCTCTTCTTAGATTGAAAATGAGACATTTATAGGTACGATAATAATTTTAGGCCCATGAGAGTAAAAAAATCGAAATTCTCGTGAAAAATTGAGTAGGTTTCATGTGTTTTTCACTGGTTATCGCGATATTTAAGAGTCACACAACCAAATGTCCGATGCTCCCCATTGACTCGATCCACCGTGCGCCGCGCCGCTGTAAATTTGATCATGATATAAAATTCTTCATAAATAAAACTTCCAACTATTCTCTGTTGTTTAGATTGATTTCTTTTTTCCAGTGTTGTTTTAAGCGTGCCCATGGAACATGGCACGCTTATTCCGATCGTTTTGCTGCTAACAATATAATACAATGTATACAATGTAATAAGGCAGCCTATGCTTTCCACGTGTATTCCTATGCTGAGTGGCCTAAAGTTGAAAATCGGCTGTTTTTGAATTTTGTGATTTTTTCCTGTCGTGTCTGTTGCGTTTTGAGGATTGCAATGGTACAATTATGAAATCGTACCTTCTAAAGTTTGCAGCAAAAATAGTTGGATTCATTTTAATGCTTTAGTTTTTTTATAATTCCAATTAAACGACGGACTCACCACTTTTGAGGGGTAAGTGGAGTGCGGTGAGGTAATATTTTGCGTTCTATGTTGCCAACTTTGTTGTAATTTTACTCTGCTGTGTTGGTTTTACGATGAACAAATTTTTGTTTGTTTTTATGATTAATTTGTTATGTTGGACATTGTTTTTGTGTTATTTTATTACGTTTATTGAATATATAATTGATTTTAAAGTACATTCGGGGTTTTTTCGTACGGGCGGCCGATAACGAGTCGTTCTGTGATGTTTTTTTTTTTTTTTTTATTTATTATTGTTTTGCAGCCGGTGATTGTTTGGCTGCATTGGCTGCACTGCGGCTCACCTGTTCACTAATTTGATAATCTTTCTCTGTGAATTTCTAGAGTCAGCTGATATTTTCGAATAGAAGGCGCGAAATAAAACCGATACAGATCACAGTTTTACTTATAGGATACCTTCTCACAACAGTAAAGCTTCAAGAAGAACCCGCTAGAGAGCGCGGAATGAAGTAGTCACGTTTCTTTGCCTTTATTTGATCAGCTGATAAATGATTTTTTTTTTTTTTTTTTTTTTTTTTTTTTTTTTTTTTTTTAAGCGCAATTTTTAACATTCAATCTTTTATGGGTTGAAAATGGATCTCATTAAAATAAACAAATTAGATCAGTATTCCTTAATTTTTTAGTTTCGGGAATTGTTACAACATTAACGCCTGTTCGAAAGTGTAAGCGAAATTATGGTTTTTGTATTATTTTTTTAGAGGACGAGACAGGCTCAATTAATGGTATTTGTTTTGATGAAAAGGGGTCCATCCAGCTACCATTAGGAGTGCCCCCCTTAAAAATGGATGAAACTTTCAGGGATGATAGAGCTAAGCATCATCTTTCAGAATATCTGCAGTTTTTTTAAATTTGGTCAACTGGGAGCGGGAGTGCAGGGGGTCAAAGTCAAAACCTTCAATGCTCCATAACTTTTGAACGAACATAGATATTGACGTGAACTTTGCACCAAAAGATGCGTATTTTAAAGGTCTTTCGATTGATGTGCTACAGTGTTTAGTTCAAAAATATTTGACCCTTTTTTTGCATTTTGTTTTACTTTTGAAGTTTCCAAAAATCCGTTTTTTGAGTTTGAAAAATAGGCGCAATGAAGGAATCTGAACGAAAAACAATGGCGGCCATATATGATTTGAGAATTTTGAAAAACTTATGTCAAAAATAAATTCAGCGACCCAAAAAACCCGCTTCCACCAAGTTTCAATAAATTTCATCGATTATTGGTGGAGCAACAAATTTTTTTGTAGAATCGAAAGTCGGAACCCTATTTTTGGCCTAGATTTGAAACTTTGCGCGGTCATAACTCTTGAACGAAATGTTTTTCGGCATCGCGGTTTGCGCCATCTGAAAGCTTATAAAATCAGCTTTCTTCACAGAAGTTTTTTGTTCAGATTCCTACGTTGCGCCTATTTTTCAAACTTATAAAACGAATTGTTTTCTCTACTTTTAGATTATAAATGAATTTTTACATCTGCATTGAGGGTTTTTTCGAGAAAAGTTGAAAAATGTGTTTGAACCCCCAGAACCCCCCAAGAGGTTGTCAGGAGCTTATGAAAATATCAGAAATGAAAAATTTGGAGTCAATTTTCTGTCTGATTGTTTTGTTTCAAATCATTTGTTTCAGTAATTTTCGAGAAAAATGCCAGCAACGGATGCTCTGGCTCACTTTGTATATAAAATACAGTAGACTTCTTTTATTCTATTCAGGTCCTCTGGTTTTTAATCACTGTCCGATGAGTAAAATAATTGAAATCTCATGCGCTGAGTCCAGACTATACTTGCTCTCTTTGAGAGAATCCAAAAATTAAATATAATCATCAAAGGTACCACTATACGGCCAATTTTGTAAAATAAGCACATGTATGGAGAGGGGGGGTGGAAGCTTTTATATGCGTAACTTTTTTTGCTTCTCATTGATAGAATGTCATCGAATGAAAGGCTAGAAACTCTGCAACTCTGATAAGCAACTCTGTTTGCTTGAAGGGACGCATCGCAATGAAGTAGGGGACTACACTAATTATAGTTGTCAAAGTTGATGCATAAATTATTAATACTTCAATTAGTATGTACGTCTGTAATGTTTTTACTGGATGCTAATCATAGCATTTTTTCCAAGTAGATGATTCAGCCTAATTTTATCTTGAGTATTCACCATAAGGTTTCTCTGTACAGTAAAGCCTTTAATGAAAACATAGCAGGAATTGCTTTTATTGACATTAATTGTAATTGTTTAATTTTCAGATCCAAATCGGCAAATACTGTGTCTAAAAATTCAGATATTGAAAGGAATGACTCTATTTCGTCTCTATCAATATGTAGACATTTATTAATTACCTTCTTTTACCTTTCATCACCATATTCCACTAACAAAACCATGAGCTACCCATCTTTTCTTTCTCATTTTATTAAATTATAAATAGAATCTTTTACATCCATTCAACGCAGAATCATTTAAACTTCAAATACTCTATAATCAGTGATTTCATCCAAATTTTCATTATTGAATCATTCATGTATATTATAAATCTATTTATTCAATTCATATGTTAGTTACATACTACAATGTCTCCTTAAGTATTGCTGATGCATTTCAAACAACTGTAATCCACAAATGAACAAAACACTGAACCAATTGTAATGTGTCACTGCAAAAACAACGACTCAAAAAATATTTTTTTTTTTTAAATATACGTCTCAAATGCATATACATTGTCATATTTTCTTAATCAAAGCTCCAACAGCACTTCCTGTACCTTAAATAATATACAATAAATTGACAAATCTTCGCCCATGAACTACATTATAATAAATATATTTAAACCATGTATGCGTAAGCCTTTATGCAAAACTTATTTCTGCAAAACCCAGCAGAGCAGAAGACCAAATGAAACAACTTATGCGCAGATTTTTATGTTTACAATTCACAGGCACGCTTTTCCAATACATGCAATGTATCGGAGCTTCCCTGCTTGTTTATGTTCTTGTTAGATAGATGATTCAGTATTTTAGACACAGGGAATTTTTTAAAAGGGAGGTCTATTTTTAATTTTTATTGAGTCCAGTTATTGTGTTTGTTGCACGTCTCTGTTCATATCTTCATACCAACTTCATTTGAGTTCGTTACAATTAACTTTGGTGAAAAAAAGGCAAACAAGTCGCAATCAACCCTATTGATGGTGACGTCAAATGAGCAGCTATTGTAACCTCTTTACAAGAATATAGTTCGACGTTGCGCTGTGCCTTCATTTTAGTTCTTTTCAGCCTGGTGCGCTGTGAAAAAAAGGTCTAATTTTAGCAGATGATATCTGGGTTGCCGTGAAGTTCTAGAATTATTACACAATTTACCGCTTTTAATGATCAGTTTTCGTCTCTAAGTTGTCTCTGTAAGCTAAAATTCTTTATGATCAACTGCCTCATCCAATGAACAACGCTTCACAAGAGAGGTGTCTTAAAGTAGAAAATTCATCGTCGACATATTTTAGAAATCAATAGCTAATCGAGAAAATCGTTTAATCAGATTTCTTAATAGTTTGATTATTCGTTCGGTTGATATTTTGATCGTTGGGTTATTGGCGCTCGATAATTGTCATTAGTCAAGTCATAAAAAAAGTTTGCTTGTTTTTTTTCGTAAAGTATAAAACAATTTCCTGAAGGACCGAGAGAACGACTCATCGTCATTTTATGTCGAACTTTTGTATCTCTGCGGTTCTGCGGTTCAGTGACCTTGTAAATTTTCTTTTTTTGCTAATACAAAAAAAGAAAAAATGTTGCTAAAGGTATGCAGTAATAATGAATTCAAACGAGAAAGCAATGCAGTTCTATAACCACCACGCAACCTCTGAAGTTGTGAAAGTGGGTTTTAGTTCCTTCATGCTAATCCACGTCCAGTGGCGGATCCAGCCCTCGCAAACGGGGGGGGGGGAAACTTGGATTCTCGCCTCTAAATGACCCCCTTTTCTTGTTTTCGCTCTTGCTTTTCCCCTTCCTCTCCCTCCCCTCTTTTTCCACTTTTCGGGCTGAACGGGGGGGGGGTCACCCTTCAACCCCCCCCCCCCCCCCCCCCCCGTATCCGCCAATGTCCACGTCTATATGTAGGTTTTGAAAAAAGGTACGATCCTAGGCAAATTCAAGGATTTGTCTATAAACACTCAAAAGTCCTTGTAAAATCGAAGAAACTTGAAATCGTTATATTTATATTTTTGTACATTTCTTCAAAATAGTTTGAGTAGTGTAACACGTATTGAGGGATTCAAAAAGTAAGCTGACTCTACACTTCGCCTAACCTTGACGCATATTGTACACAATGCTAAACTACGTCGACATAGTCTGCTGGAACAATTTTCATACCACAACTTCACTCCTCGAGCTCTTTATTTTTATCCGTCGCGAGAACAATCAGAAACAAAAGGAATAACAGCTTTGGAATAAAAATAAAAATCAACGCTTCACACGCTGGCTGTAGAATTTCATTCAGCACGTTTATTACGTACCAAACAAACCAGATTGCTGATCAATAGGCAAATAAGGGAACATAGATTCGAGGAATCGATGTTATGTCGAGGCTTAGTTTTCATTCGGAAACCCCATTATTTTTTCAATGGCAAAGAGATTAAAGAAGTTTATACAGAGTTGTAGGGAATCGAGAGGGCGATGAGGGGATGGGGGAGGATCAGACTTGGACGGCCCTTTACATCCCTTTTTCGTCAGCTGCTTTTATTTTTTATCGACGTTGTTTACTTTTCCGGCCAAGAGATTTGAGATTCGGTTCGCAGAGTTAAAATTGAGAGAAAGTATGAGAGAGAGAGAAAGAGAGAGAGAAAGAGAGAGAAAAAGATAGATATAGACACTCAGAGCTCTCGGTCTGACCGTAGCGTTTGGTCGCGCAGTGATTCGGGAATCGGGAATCGGGACTCGGGAAAGCGGAAAGCTCTCGGTCAATATTTACCGTATTTTCTACGGGCAAGCCGATATCGCCGGATCATCCAGACCGCCGACCAGGATCGGTCAGTGTTGCCATCTGATGTCCTTCCGATGTTCAAAATGAAAAAGCAGGTAAGGAAAGTGATAAGGACAAAGTATCGCAATGGACATGCAGACTTCTATTTTATCCTATAACGCATGTGTTCAAATGCACGGTGAGAGCTAGAGAGAAAAAAAAGGCAACTTCCTGGATTTGCCTTTGAGTTCTTCGCGTGTTTTCTGGAAACAATAAATACAAAATCCAATTCCAGAGATGAGCCGTCTTGTTTCAAACCGGCCTAATTTCATTGCGACGTTTCAAAATGTCTTCTCGCATTTCAATTTTTTAATTAAATTCCTCTGAATGTTCAATTTTACGAAAACTTCAAGTGCATGTGTTTATAATCCAAAGATGTACTGTTGAAAACTTTATTCGTTGGTTCTTTTGGAAAAAAAAAAAAAAAAAAAAAAAAAAATAAATATTTATTTGGTAGGTTTTAAAGCATCGCAATGAAAGGCCTATTCTGAAGTAGATGACTTGGACACCCGAAGAGAATTTCAGAAGTGACAAGCATATTTAGTTGCACTGAGAAAAATTTCCTGTTGCCGCAACCGGACGTCTTGTTAGTACTTACTTAACCGGAATTCCTGTCATTTAAATAAATAAATAATTAAATAAATAATTTCCTGTTATTTCAACAGGAATTCCTGTTCCTTCAATAGGAGTTCTGGTCAAGCAACAGAAATTCTTTTTTCAATATCAGTATTTCCTGCTGAAAAACAGGAACTCCGGTTAAGTAGGTATTAACAAGACGTCCAGTTGAATTAACCGGAACATTTTTCTCAGTGTGAGGCTCCGTATCAAATTAGTATAAAAGAAAGTGATGAAGAATACGGGTGTAATGACCCCCCCCCCCCCCCCCCCCCCCCCCCCCCCCGTTGCTGAAATGCAAAAGACATAATAGACCCGCACTCCTTTTTCTGACGTTGATCATTACTCACATCACATATTGATTGAAGAATCATTCATTGTTCGCATCATTTTCGATGTTTCAATGTGATCGTTTTCGAGCGTGCAAGGGAGATGAAAAAAGACAGTTGTTCCTTCCTGAATTTGCAAAATACCAATTATCACGGAAATTTTCCCAAAACTGAGCTGAATAAAAGCAAAATTTGACTGCAATCAAAAGCCCCGTTCTTGACATTAGATTTCGAGGTTTTGTACCCCCCCCCCCTTCTCACCCTCCATGGACGGAATTTATCTGCCGGTGGCGCCCGTAGTGTTTCACGTATTTCTCTACATTTTCTGGCGTTTGAGTGCAGTGTTCAATGTTTATGCATTATTTTTCCATTTTGTCCCGGCTCTCGAAGTATGCGTGCGTCAATTTCGTTCGTAAAAGTTCTGTCAAATGTAATTTTTTTTTTAATTTCTTTCCGAAATTCGCGAGCAGCAAAGTTCGCTTGAATTAATTACTGTTGGGCTTCTACCTATCTTCATATTGCTTAATTCAATACTTATCATGAATGGCAAGATAGTCTCCTCTTTTAGGCTCTTCCAGGGCTGCCGTTTTGCGTATAATCAATGCTATTTTTCTATTCACCGATGATTCCACCGGTTGAGGAAAGATTACACAGTTCGGTTCAGTGTATGACTGTAATGCACGAAAATACTCTGATCTGTAATCTTTCCTTAATCGGTGGAAACTCCGTTAATTAATAAAAATATCCGCAAGTTTTTTTAGAGTCATCGACGACTCCACCGGTTGAGAAAAGATTATAGATGCGAGTATTTTAGTTTATTACAGTCATACACAAAACTGAACTGTGTAATCTTTTCTCAACCGGTGAAATCATCGGTGAATTGAAAAATAGTATTGATTATACGCAAAACGGCAGCCCTGGGCTCTTCAAGTGTGATGCAAATATTTAAGAGTACTATATAGCAGGAGTATTTTCATAGTTTGATTGAGAATCAAGAAACATCGCTAAAAAACTTCTTGTAGCTACTAACTTGTCGGTCACTTCACTCAGGATCTGCAGGCTGATTCTCCCTATTTGGACGAGACGAGACGAGATAGGAAGAAACGATGAATGCCATTGGTTTAAACGGCGTCACGTGACATATTTGAAGTCATTGGAGCGGGATTGGCGCAAGCTCCGAGTCATGAATTTGAAAATCATGACTCGTAACAAGCTTTCCCAATCTGTCACGTGACGCAGTTTAAACCAATGGCATTCATCGTTTCTTCATATCTCGTCTCGTCTCGTCCAAATAGGGAGAATCAGCCTGCAGACGACACGATATATTTGAAAAGGGAAAAAAAATTTTTTTACATCCTGATTTGCTAGATGGAATTTTCATCCTTTTTTAAATCAACCTTATTTTTTGTTTTTTTAAAAAATCCACAAAACTTTTTGAAAAATGTGTTTCCTCAGTAGGTGTAAAATTTGATTTTCAATGGACTTTTATACCTTGCACTGAAAAAGACATTATTCCCAAAATAGTTGCATGTACTCTAATTTATTCGGTACATAATTATGGCTTCCACGTACCAGATTCACTGCACAAAACATCTCTACCTACTCGTAAAAACGATATTTGATGAAATTATTTATCTTTTGTTTCAGGTCAGTGTGTTTCAGGTCTTACTTTTCCATGTAAGTAGTTCATATTTTCGTAAAAAACTGTACAAAGTGATAGATACTATTGGGAGGCTAGTTTTACGAGTTTTGGCAGATTAAAGACATCCTTGCCCATCATCAACGAATGAATTACATCAGCTCAACATGTATAGCGAATAAAACTTTGAAGGGTGCTCTGAATTTAGGTAAAATTTGATATTTTTCACACGGGTTAGATTGATGCGTGTTTTGGAACAAGTATGCCAAACATATCAGGTGCGATTTTTCGAATACATTGGAATTTAAATCATGTTGTTGATACCTGGCATTTGAATGAGCACTCATTATAAAGATCGTATGCATTAATTCTAATTGCATTGGAAATAGAGCTAGGTGAAATCTAAAAAAAGATAAAAGGAAAACAAAAAACAAAAAGACAAAAAACAAAAAAAAACAATTGGCTCCTTTGAACTTAAAATTTAATGAAGGGAACATTCAAGTTTAAAGATATAGTTAAAAAAAAAACGTGAAAAATCTGGTTCGTTTTCCTCATAAAAAAAAAAAAAAAAAAAAAAAAAAAAAAAAAAAAAAAAAAAAAAAAAAACTCTCCTCCAAAATATCCGTAGAAAAACTATCAAATAAGACTTAAGAAAAAGAAAAACTTAAATAAACGGAGGACATTCTTTTCCTTTCAAATTAATTTAAATTTCGTTCATCAAAGCTCTTCAAAATGTCAATAAGTAAAATCCAGGTTGCGTTTGCTGACTATGAACCTGCGCAGCTTACAACCACTTATATGATTAACGATTTATGGAAAAATATACAAGCATTAACATTTTGTTAAATAAACTTGCAAGTGTCACATATTACTCTGAAAAATTTGCATTTTCGTCGACATTTTTTCAAAAATTGAATAAAAATAAATTTCATAGAAGAACGGTTTGTGATGAGCATATCCTTTTCAGTTCTCTCGTGAGTCATGAGATCATCCTTCTAGAAAAATAAAATCGATTTGGCAACGCCTTTTCTCTAGCCCTCTCTACTTGCGTTGGATTCGTAATGACCTCACTGATGTGCATTGCACTGCACTCTCTTCCAATCAGGTTCCATCTTATTTCTCTCCCTCTCCCCTTCTCACCCTCTCCCTCTCCCCTTCTCTCCCTCTCCCTCTCCCCTTCTCGTTCTCTCTCTCTCTCTCTCTCTCTCTCTCTCTCTCTCTCTCTCTCTCTCGCTCTCCCTTTCTCTTCTTTACATTTTTTCTATGGTACTTCATCTCATCTCACCCTTTTATTCTTTCTCTTTCACTCCCTCTCACCCTTTCTCTTTTCCTCTCTCATTCCCTCTCGCCCTTAATTTGCTTCTTATTACTTTCTACGTTACGACCCGAGGGGCGATGCGAGATGGTGTGGGCCGTGATCGCACATTCGGTCTTTCTCCAACTTTAAGATCATAGGAGAGAGAGAGAGAGAGAGGTCCACAATACCTGGTGGCATACTTCCTTCTCCTTTTCACTTCCGTTTCCGGATTTGGTGCGGTCGCGTTAAATGACCCTCACTCCCCGTTAACGCGTTTCCTCGGCTTAAATCACGCTCAGAAATCTACGGCACAGTGGACCAGACTGATATGGAGCTCTTCCAAATCCCCCTCCCCCTCTACAGTTGTGTTAAACATCGAATCATGTGTGTAAAAGAGCCCTTCGATAGATAATCCTTTAGGGAGTACGGACACTATGCTTCACAGGAGATAAGGGTCGGTTCAGATGTAATTCCTACAAAAATAACTACGGTAGTACTAAAAACTTACGAAATCCACAGTGGCGAAGCGTGATAAATTTGGCAACCAAGGCATTTCCTTCATTTAAATTAATCAAAAAAGTCGAACGCTCCAGTCATCGGCGATGACCAGGCATTTCAACCTTTCTAATGTGTTTAAATGGGGAAACGAAACGTTGCCACATCGTACGCCTCGCCACTGGAAATCCACTTCATTGGGAGTGTCTCCACCTGTCTTAATTGATATGCCTGGGGTAACTTTGAGGCGGTCTCTTAATTTGACAGTGGCGGCTCGTGCAATATGGCAACAATGTGACCCCTCCATTTGATTGTATGTAAAACAATCAATTCGAAAGTGAAGCAGCGCTTCACCAGCAATCGATTGTTAAACATAGATTCAAATGGAGCTATGGTTGCCTGATATAACGAGCCGCCGCGCCGCTGTAAATTTGATCATGATATAAAATTCTTCATAAATAAAACTTCTAACTATTCTCTGTTGTTTAGATTGATTTCTTTTTTCCAGTGTAGTTTTTATGTTCTTGTTAGATAGATGATTCAGTATTTTAGACACAGGGAATTTTTTAAAAGGGAGGTCTATTTTAATTTTTATTGAGTCCAGTTATTGTGTTTGTTACACGTCTCTGTTCATATCTTCATACCAACTTCATTTGAGTTCGTTACAATTAACTTTGGTGAAAAAAAGGCAAACAAGTCGCAATCAACCCTATTGATGGTGACGTCAAATGAGCAGCTATTGTAACCTCTTTACAAGAATATAGTTCGACGTTGCGCTGTGCCTTCATTTTAGTTCTTTTCAGCCTGGTGCGCTGTGAAAAAAAGGTCTAATTTTAGCAGATGATATCTGGGTTGCCGTGAAGTTCTAGAATTATTACACAATTTACCGCTTTTAATGATCAGTTTTCGTCTCTAAGTTGTCTCTGTAAGCTAAAATTCTTTATGATCAACTGCCTCATCCAATGAACAACGCTTCACAAGAGAGGTGTCTTAAAGTAGAAAATTCATCGTCGACATATTTTAGAAATCAATAGCTAATCGAGAAAATCGTTTAATCAGATTTCTTAATAGTTTGATTATTCGTTCGGTTGATATTTTGATCGTTGGGTTATTGGCGCTCGATAATTGTCATTAGTCAAGTCATAAAAAAAGTTTTTTTTCGTAAAGTATAAAACAATTTCCTGAAGGACCGAGAGAACGACTCATCGTCATTTTATGTCGAACTTTTGTATCTCTGCGGTTCTGCGGTTCAGTGACCTTGTAAATTTTCTTTTTTTGCTAATACAAAAAAAGAAAAAATGTTGCTAAAGGTATGCAGTAATAATGAATTCAAACGAGAAAGCAATGCAGTTCTATAACCACCACGCAACCTCTGAAATTGTGAAAGTGGGTTTTAGTTCCTTCATGCTAATCCACGTCCAGTGGCGGATCCAGCCCTCGCAAACGGGGGGGGAAACTTGGATTCTCGCCTCTAAATGACCCCCTTTTCTTGTTTTCGCTCTTGCTTTTCCCCTTCCTCTCCCTCCCCTCTTTTTCCACTTTTCGGGCTGAACGGGGGGGGGTCACCCTTCAACCCCCCCCCCCCCCCCCCGTATCCGCCAATGTCCACGTCTATATGTAGGTTTTGAAAAAAGGTACGATCCTAGGCAAATTCAAGGATTTGTCTATAAACACTCAAAAGTCCTTGTAAAATCGAAGAAACTTGAAATCGTTATATTTATATTTTTGTACATTTCTTCAAAATAGTTTGAGTAGTGTAACACGTATTGAGGGATTCAAAAAGTAAGCTGACTCTACACTTCGCCTAACCTTGACGCATATTGTACACAATGCTAAACTACGTCGACATAGTCTGCTGGAACAATTTTCATACCACAACTTCACTCCTCGAGCTCTTTATTTTTATCCGTCGCGAGAACAATCAGAAACAAAAGGAATAACAGCTTTGGAATAAAAATAAAAATCAACGCTTCACACGCTGGCTGTAGAATTTCATTCAGCACGTTTATTACGTACCAAACAAACCAGATTGCTGATCAATAGGCAAATAAGGGAACATAGATTCGAGGAATCGATGTTATGTCGAGGCTTAGTTTTCATTCGGAAACCCCATTATTTTTTCAATGGCAAAAGAGATTAAAGAAGTTTATACAGAGTTGTAGGGAATCGAGAGGGCGATGAGGGGATGGGGGAGGATCAGACTTGGACGGCCCTTTACATCCCTTTTTCGTCAGCTGCTTTTATTTTTTATCGACGTTGTTTACTTTTCCGGCCAAGAGATTTGAGATTCGGTTCGCAGAGTTAAAATTGAGAGAAAGTATGAGAGAGAGAGAAAGAGAGAGAGAAAGAGAGAGAAAAAGATAGATATAGACACTCAGAGCTCTCGGTCTGACCGTAGCGTTTGGTCGCGCAGTGATTCGGGAATCGGGAATCGGGACTCGGGAAAGCGGAAAGCTCTCGGTCAATATTTACCGTATTTTCTACGGGCAAGCCGATATCGCCGGATCATCCAGACCGCCGACCAGGATCGGTCAGTGTTGCCAATCTGATGTCCTTCCGATGTTCAAAATGAAAAAGCAGGTCGTCGATATTTTTTTTTTTTTTTCCTAACCCTAGCTCGTGAACTGAGAAATGAAGTCTTGTTGACCCAATAGTAGTGATTGAAGTCTAGCAAACTGCTAAAAACAAATAAAATGAGTAAAAATTCCGATTGATAACTCCCCGATGGGAAAATGTTTTTGTTTTGTAAAGCAATTAATTTTAAAAGAATCGGAACGCTCGTTGGTTCAATGGTCATTCTACTATAATTGTCCTATCGCAACATTTTTGCATTTTTTAGACTGCATTTTAGACTGCACTTTGGTATTTTCGTTTAATTATTTTACGATGTGAAGGTTAAAATGTCATACAACCCTTACCTACCTCATCGCAAAAAAGTTACAAAGTCAACATTTTGGTAAGAAAAATTTAGTTTTGAAATTTGGTGAATGAGACAATACAAGTGGAATAACTTTTAACCGGAAAAGTTTCAAAAATGAGTCATTTCAATAGGACCAACGAAAAAAAGGAAAATAGGAACAATTAATATTTACTTCGCCCCGACATTGTGAACATGTTTTTGTTTCAAAAGTACGAGGGTGTTTTTTTTTAAAAGGATCCTCAAATTCCGAAATTTTGTAGATTACGAACAGCCAGAGGCGGACTGGCCCCCAAAGTCGGACCGGGGAACTAACTTTGGACCGGCCCATATGGGGGGTGTGGCCCACCTAGGGGGGGGGGTTGGGGGGTCTGCCCCCGAGAAAATTTTGGTATTTTCACAGTCAAAAACAACAATCTGAAGCATGTTTGGGTCATCAATTTAATTATTACATGATCGCGCTGACTATCTGCGTTTTTGCAGGGTATAGAGACTGCCATTTTATCTTAGTGACAATAGAAAGGCCTCCATTATAATTTTTTTTTTTATTTTTTTTTGTTTTTTGTTTTTATTTTTTTTGTTTTTTTGTTTTTTTTTGTATTGTTTTGTTTTGTTTTGGGCGTGATTGATTTCAGCAAGAAGAATTTTCGACTTGATGACGATAAGAGCCACGCCTTCGTGCACTGTCATCGTCATCAAGCCGAGGAAACAAACGTGCATCGAAATACCTCCTTAAATATAAAAAAAAAGTAAAAAAAAAAAAAAGAAAAGCCCTTTTCAGGGCTACCTAAACATTCTGAAATATTTCCTCTCTGCTTTCGTTCTAGCCCTAATGAAGCGAATGATCGGCCCGGCCCTGTCAGACCCACATAAAACGAATGAATATGGTCCGCCCCGGCCCGACCCGAATTTATCGAATGATATGCCTGGCCCGGCCCGGCCGATCCAAAACGTATTGAGTAACCGGCCCGGCCCAGCCCTGACGTATCGAATGATCGGCCCAGCCCAGCCTTGAAGTATCGAATGATCGGATCGGCCCTAAAAAATCGAATGATCAACCCGGCCCGGCCCGAAAAAATCGAATGAATGATCGGCCCGGTCCGGCCCAATTAGAATGATCGGCCCAGCCCGGCCCTAAAAAATCGAATGACTGGTCCGCAGCCCAAATTTACCAAGTACAAATACATGCCCGGCCTCGCTTTTATCTTTGTCTCTGGTGTTTTCCTTTTTTTTCCTTCCTCTCTCTCTTCTTTTTTTCTTTTTTCTTCCTTTCTTCCTTTTATGCTTCCTTTCTTTCTTCCTTTTTTTCTCTTTTTTTTCTTATTTATTTCCTTTTCACGATCTAACCGGCCCTAAGTGCCGCGGCCCACCGGGAAATTCCCCGGTGTCCCGGTGGGCCAGTCCGCCTCTGCGAACAGCCTTGTTGAAACAATACGAATTGAAATAATTGAATTGAGCACTGATTAAAAATAAACTTTTTTTTTGGAATTTTACCACTGAAGACTCATTTTCAATTTCGCGTCAAAACAAACAGTTGCTCCAAAGCAAGGCTGTAATCAAAATTATCTACGGATCAGTTTTTTTTTAGATATGCAGTATATTTGGCGTCATTATTATTTCTAGTATAGTGAGTTTTGCTTTGCATAGATTTTCTTCTAATTGCTCTAAAGTGCTTGTCGTCACTTTTTGAAACAGCTGGGATTTTTTTCTCTGCATTTGGTCATGATCAATCCAAAAGGCTAGTCTAAAGAGTCAGCTCGAGAACAAAGAAGGGAATTGGATATTGTCTGAAAGCTAGCATTAGTTATGAAATGCATTGAGTCATAATGCTGAGTTATGGGCGTTACAGAGGAAACATTATTTGACTCATTGACGAAACTAAGATAGAAGACCATAATGAAACAAAGACACTTCATCTCAAAAGGTGCGTGTAAATTCTACAAAAATTATATTCAGGATTTTTTTTAAACAGTTCACCTGCCTAATGATTTTAACGCATTTTCGAGGAAATACCTAAATCAAAAATAACAATAAAAAAAAAAACAAAAAAAAAAAAAAAACAACGAGACAAAAATACGAAGTCATTACTATGCGTTGGTCGTGGTGCTTATTTCTAAATCAATGTTGACAGTTAATTTGATTGAATCCATAAAAAATATGACATTGAGAGAAGAGCTGACCCCTCAAAATAATGCAGCACGTGCAGCACTAGCAGAGCTGCCGATTTACGTAGATTTAATGGCATTTTGAAATTCAACGAAGATTCCACCGGTGGAGAAAAGATTACAGAGTTTAGCTCAGTGTGTGACTGTAATGCACGAAAATACTAGCGTCTTTTATCTTTTCTCAACAGGTATATTTTACTTAATTAACGGCGTTTCCTCCTATTGAGAAAAGATTACAGATCAGAGTATTTTTGTGCATTACAGTCATACACTGAGCTAAACTCTGTAATATTTTCTCAATCGGTGGAATCATCGGTGGATTTAAAAATGTCATTAAATCTACGCAAATCGGCAGCTCTGAGCACTAGGTACAGTGATAAACGTGGAAAAGGATATTATAAAGTTATCAAAGATCTTGGCGTTCAGGGTTTTCAAAATTCAAACGCATGAGAAGCAAAAACAACAAAAGAGGGTCCTTATACTTTGTTCCCCCGCTTCCCTGTCAAAGCCTAGAATGACGCCACTGGCCGCAAATTTTGAAATTAAACTCGCAAAAAAACCGTTTTCTTGAAACAACAGTCTCAAAGGAGGACCAACGAGTACAAAAGAGTCACATAAACCATAAGTATTTCCTTGAAAATTGTATGTTTCCAAATCTATTTCGTTAATTGAAATTCTTCTAAAATTAAAAACGGTATAAAGTTAACATTAAGGAGATATATTCAACCTGGCAATAGTGGCGAGAGTGACCCCTTCCCCCACCCCCAATCCGTTCAAACCCAAAAAACATCCAATACATCCTCGTTGCGTTACGTTGTTTAAATTCGATCTTCACATCAAATTGGTTTTTTTTTCGTCCGCACAAGCAAGCTCGCATCCTCTCACACACGCTAGTCGCTCATCCTCGCTGAAAAGGATACCCGCGACTTGTGAGGCCGGAGAGTTCGTCCTTTGTTCCCGCCATTTTTATACGTAACGTATCACGTCCTCTTTCAGCGTTTTATCCCTCAGAGGTAAACTCCTTTGTGATCCATTTTAAAGTCCTCGTTGCGGCTTAAGCAAGTTATCTGGATTTTTTGTTCCTCCTTACACGGCAACTCAATGGTCCCTTCAATCTCGGCCCCTCTTTATTCTCAAATCGCCATCTATAGGTCTTATTCTGAGTCTTGAATTAAGTTGAAAGTTTCTTTCAACTGTCAGTAAGAGTATCGCTCGCGGTTCTTGAAAACTATCGTTCTTACCTTAATTTCGCAATAGAGTAAAAATAATTCCCTTTTATGTTTCCTGAAAAAGAAGAACACAATTGAAATGTGGTCAGTGGGTCTTTCATGCATGTAGTTTTACTACAACAATATGGTGCGTTGACTCGAACGTAAAATTCTGCGAAAATAGGGATGTAAACAAGCAAAATATCTGGATTTTTTTCTTCCTCACCTGGCAACGATCTCTTACGTCTCCTTCCTTCCTTTATTTTCAATTCGTTATTTAGGTTTTATATATTCCACGCTTTGAATTAAGTTGAAAGTTTTCTACTTTCAATTTCGGTGAGTGATTCTCGGTTCCCGGAAACTATACCATTCTTACGTCAATTTCGAAAGAGAGTTAAATATTTCCCTTCGGTACTTCCAAGAAAAGATGAATATTACAATCGAAACTTGGTCAATGGGTCTGCTGCGTACTTTTATTGTAACAATGGGGCACTTTCATTCTGACGTAAAATTCAGCGAAAATAACGAAGTGCATATTGATAGAAATTTTCAAAATCCTCTCGTTAAAGCAGGAGATATTTTTTAAGAATCGTTCATTTATAATTACTTGCACATGAGTGTGCCTTTGTCAATGTTTCTAAAGCCAAGGGATGTTCCTCAGCAACGAACCAACCTGTTGAGTACTTTCCCATATTTACCCCTGTGCCCGCCAACAACCTACGCTTTAATATTTGAAAGAGCCACAAAATCATTTCAACTACATTGCATTTTTCTTTAACAATTCAAAAAGTGCAATTAACTGTGGAATGAAATGTTCCACTAATAAACTTTCAAGGATGGGAATACAAAGCAGCCATGTCAAGTCAATCAAACTTGGAACTATAGCTCGTACGGTTCCCATGTTTGTCAAAATAAGGATTTCGCGTTCAATAGTGCCCCTGTAGTGAAAGGCAGCGAAATGTTGGTGTCATCTTTTTTATCTCTCTACATTTTATTTACCCCTTGAATAAAATCCGTGATTAGGATATTCACGCGAATATTTCCACGTATCGGTGGCTTTTTTTCTGAGGAGGTATTTAAAGTTGTTCAAGTGA
This sequence comes from Trialeurodes vaporariorum, assembly GCA_011764245.1. Taxonomy (NCBI): domain Eukaryota; kingdom Metazoa; phylum Arthropoda; class Insecta; order Hemiptera; family Aleyrodidae; genus Trialeurodes; species Trialeurodes vaporariorum. The sequence continues at coordinate 43,921,151 of VMOF01000035.1, forward strand.
CGAGCGAGCGGGAAAAAAATCCAGGACTCTGAATGGCTTGGATGTTTCCTAAACGTGCAACCGATATCTGATTCGTCAATTTTGAACTTCCCACATCTCACTAAAACAGTCTAATAATAAGACAAATTCAATACTGTACAAAAACCTCAAAATTTTCCTCCTCGCTGGCTTAAGGACCGACATGTTTGGGGATCAATGAGCGTAAGCGGGATGTTATAAGAGATTTTTCTTTCTCACTCTCATTTATCTGATGGAATAGTAGTGTCCCTATCATCAAAGTATCACATAAACATAATACAAGTTTGCAAGTTGCAAGGCTGTTTTAATAGAAAAAATCTTCATATGATTTCGATCGTAGGTTTCTGGGTTGCCATTTCTGATTAGAAAACTCACACATAACACGTATCCACTCGTTCATGAATTTACACGGTAAAACGTCAACTCACAACTAAATTATTTTGAGTCGCGTATGCATTATACAGTATAGTTTCCTATATCGTCGTATCTCAATGCATAGTTAATGAAGACAGGAACTTGAGTAACGGCACAACAATTAATTCCAAGTTCAAAAGTTTGTTTTATTCATTGGTCGCAAAATTTATTCAAATCTTTCCTTTCATTTGACGTAAAATCTGATGATTTTCCTTGATTTGACAGCTGTAAGTAAGGCGATTGGTGTTTTACAATGATACAGCGAAAATCTGTGAGTACCTCTTTTTGATCATATTTTCAGTATCACTATAAGTACTTCATTAAAAAGAAGAAAACGGTACAAAATCCTAACCTGCTTTCAATCTTCATTTTAGAATGCAAAAGTTTAAAATTTTTAAATGACATTAACATTCTCAAATTTTTTTGTAATTTCGTAATTGTTGACATTCTTTTCTGCTGTCTTAAACGTTAGAAACTGCTGTTTGTTGTCAAGGTCCATCTCTCAAAACCATGAGGTATCCAGAGGAAAATATAATCCTTATTTCAAGCTCCATTTTAACGTGTACTCACTCAAATCATTGCTTTACTCATGCTTCATTCCTCAAACCCTCTTAGTTCTACAACACTCAACGTTCTACAAATATTAGTTTGACTAAAAGAACTTTTTGAAACCTTCAGAGGGGTACAAGGATAATTTGCTCAATTTGCTCTAAAACAAATCGTGTTCTGAAATATTAAATTGGTGAAACATGAACAAACTTAAAAATCATTCATTTTTTGAAGCTTTGAAAAGACAAGAAACACAACGCAAGACGAAACCGGCCTTAGCCACCAGTCCTATAATAAACTCTTTTATTGTTTAACTCCTTTGGAATTTGTTAATTTGCATGTGTTTGGTTAGACCGGTTTCACAACGTTTTATGTACTTATTAAAACGGTGAGTGAAAGAAATGTGGCAACATGTCTCCCGCCTTGCCGGTGCAAAGTAACTGAGCGAATAAATCCATTTTAAAATACTCTTTTGTATTCCGTGCGATTTTACCGCCGACACAACAGCACGAAGCGCAGTACTCTCTCTCTCTCTCTCTCTCTCTCTCTCTCCTCTCTCTCTCTCTCTCTCTCTCTCTTTCTCACACACACAGGCTCCAAACCCCCCTTTCCTCCCCGCTTTTTCTTATTTGTCTCTATTCTCTCCATGAATTATTAAACCGTTTTATTCTCAGCTTCTATTGACAAACTTACGTCTGATGAGTGAGTGGATATAATTAAAGTTTTGAAACTTGGAGCCAGAATAAAGGATACCTACTCCTGCATTTGTTTAAGGGCGCAGTCATGGAATTTGAGAGGAAATAAGACGAAGAATGGACTGATTTAATAAGACGAAATAGATATGGGTTTTGGTAAAGCCAGTCCCTTTAACACTTGTTGGTTGATTTCTCCGTGTTTCTGGTTGAGTTTCATTATACCTGCTGCAGCTTTCACCATCTCGAGAGTTTGAGTTTTTGATTACCAATGAAAAATGTCAGACTGTTTGTCATGTGCTTCGTCATACCATCGTCAATCCACCAATTACATTCTGACAGACTGGAATAAGTTTTTCCAAATTGGGGAGTTGCAACTCTTGCAAGGGTCTAACATTCGGTGTTCTTAATGTAGAAAATTAATGGAACAAAGCTGCTTTTCGTTTTTTCTGCAATGTCAGGGTTTTGGAGATACACTCGTGTAAAGCTGCAAAAAACCATGTGTATTGTGACGTCACAACGTGGGATTCCCATTTAAAAACAAAGCAGTCCTTATTTTAACAGATATCGGATTTCGATGTCATCCGAGCGGCATCCTCCGCACTTTATTTACAGATGGTGGGCGTGGCCTTTTTCAGATGTTGCTGTACGGTTCTGTACAGTACCGAGCCAAAACAAGCCAAACATCCGTCGGACGGCATCCTCCGGTTTGGTGAATCCCCTGAGCATGATGTTAAGATGAGATATCGAGCGCGCTACAGTGTTCCAAGCAGACAATCTAGGCGAAATTCAGTAACGGTAGGAGTGTGGTGTAAAGAAACATCGGTTGGATAACATCCTAATCCAAAAAATGTTAAAATAAACGACGACTCAATAGTGTATGTTGGGCCAAAACTGCATCTACGAAACTATGAAACTTAGTTATAGAAACCAAAGGCATCTTTGTTCTTAGCTCACTGGACACTATCAATTGCTCACTAAAAAATAACCAAATTTAGATCCGTGCATTCCCTCGTGCTCCTTTCATTCCTACTCTATCAATTTTGTCAAAAACCATATCTAAGGCGATATTGTAAAATGTTCCATCTCTACAGTAGCTGGTTCTTATCGTTCGGGTCTCCAAGATGTGATCAACTTCCTGTAAAGGAACTGCCGATGTACCATCCTATTTCCTGTAACGAAACTTATCATATTTTCTTGTTTTCACATTTAATCCGACCTTTATGAATAGCTATCTACGTTAAACTTCGTTTTCACAACACATGTTTCTTCGTTGAATTTTTTGATACCACCGTCCGCTTCAAAATTACGTTAACATTTTTAGTTGAGGTGTACGTAAATTCCTCGAAACTTTCCTCAACATATTACGTTACGAGAAACAAGTTACATTATGTAATTAACTCCACTGGAAGAATATGCAAGGTTTTACAAACTAATTCTATAGTAACATCATACCTGGAGGTGTATTTCATCATTTTATGTCAAACTCTCCGTTAAGCTGAGTCCACGGACTTTTTAGTTTGGCAACACATTGATAGAGATATCGTCCTAAAGTTTCCACGAAAGAGAATGAAAATCAGAGCTTAGAAACAAGTAGTTAATCTTTAGAACTGTCTTCAAGGAGGCTATGCATTAACTGCTGATGTCTGTTCATTCATAATTTGTTTGATACACTTTATCAATAACGCAATTACCGCTCACTGATCGCAAGCTTCCATGGTTTTTCCAAAA